>MNCI01010871.1:1047610-1060194 GCA_015680685.1 Gnetum montanum | reverse complement strand
GCATATGAGACCATTAAAAAAGAATACAATGGATTATCTACTACATAGAAGATTTATTTTAAGATTGGGACATACCATATTTTCCCAACTAAGAGACTCAATAGAACTTTCACCTATGCTACTAGAGGAAGTACTATCCTAATGGGAAAATTCTAAATAAACATAGCCCATCTAATATTTCTAGAAATTCAGAGAAGGTTTGAGAAGAAAAAGATAGAAAAACCCACTCTTCCATTCCCATGTCTTATCAAAAAATTATATAGGTAGGTGATGAGACGCGATATACGTGATATCGCGTTGTCCCTTGTGATTTCGTGTACGCGTNATGTAGTAGATAATCCATTGTATTCTTTTTTAATGGTCTCATATGCCCTCAATTTCTTGCATATGTGTTGAACTATGTGGAGATTTGGGCAATGTTGGCTTTGATGTTTGGTATATTTAGTGTCCTAATAATATCTACGACTAAATATGACATTGTTACTTCCTTAATCTTCATAGTTGCATCATTCTATTTATTGTGCCGAAATTATTTCACTACCTTAAATATCATTTACCATTACTTGAAATGATAGACTAATGAGGTGAATCTTGAAGTTATTCGTGAACCTCTATAGGTGTGAACTCTTGAATAGAATAAAGTTTAATTTCACTAACATAGTGAACATGATAGATTTTTCTTGGATGGCCTACAAGCATTCATTGGAGAGTGTGAGATGTTCTTGTTCTAGGATAGGTGGCGCATTAGCTTCTATTTGCGTAGATTTCCCTATTGCAAGTTTAGGCTATTGGATTGAATATGATTGCGCTTCTTACTCCACAGGAGGATTTTTTTGTATGTCTCATCGTCTTCCTCTTCCTCTAGGCCTCTTTTGTTTTAGCTGTGACAATCCTCTAGCTTTAGGTATTCTTTTCATTGGCATCTACAATCATAAAAATTTCAAGATTACCTAAATGTTTCAAAAAAATTCCTATAGTTTGTAATCCTTCATCAGATTTTGGATTTTGATCAAAATCATTATATACAATAAATTTTTTTTTTGATTTGGATTACAAAATTTAGAACATTTGTTAATTCAAAAAAGAAAAAAGAAAAAATCCATAATTCAAAAAAAAAAACCATAATTAAATAATTTTATTTGGCTTGAACAACCTATCACTATCCTTAATATGTTGTTAAAATGTGTTAGAATGACTAATTGTGGAAGGAATTTTAAGTTTATTGGCTTAGATCTATTTAAAATCTCATTATCGTTTACAACACTTACCTTTATTTAGTCTTGTGGACATTAGAAAAATTTTACAATTTCCAAAAATTACATGCAATGCTCTTTCCTATGACTAAGATGCTCACTTGGGAGTGAAAGGATTCAAGAATGGGTGAAATAAGATGTGTGGTAAGGAAGATATGGGGCTTGGAAGATTCTCTGATAGAAAAATGACATGAACTCCCCTTGCATGAAATGGAAGAAATGAAACTTTTTTCTCATAGTCCATTCACATATATAGATTTTTATATGGGAAATATCGTAGACACGACATCATTAATGTGAAATTATAGGCCTTGCGATATCATATCTACGATATCACCTTTAAAATTTTCAAATTTGATGGAAAAAATTGATAAAGTGAGTAGCCTAAAAGGTATTAAGATAATTTTAAGGGTTCTTGATCATAGATGATTCCTAGAATATGGGGTTTTAATATTAAAAAATTGTTAAAGGAGTTTAGGCAAGGTTAATCAACTAATGTTTAGAAGATGATTTGATCAAAAATTGCTAAGTGTATGAATGAGTATGAGCATGTAAAGAAGTAATGATGATTGCTAAAGTATCTAGGAGGTACATGATGATGTGGAGTTGGTCATCAAATATGAAACACAAGAGTTATACAAGTGGGTCTTCTCCAAAGCAAGCTCTTGTCCTTCATGCCCTTGTATAATCACACCTACATGTGTCTGTGGGTACTCCAGGAGTTGAATTTACATCATACCTATCTTGCAAAACATATAGGTTAGTATTTTTCCAATAAGAAAACAACACTATCTAATATAAAATCGTCAAATTATAATTATATATAATAATGAGATGGAATGGTAGTAGCAGAAATTGTGGAAAATGGGATGTGAAGTGTCTTACCATTATCATAATGAATTCTGTGTAATGCATGATTAAGGTGATCATTAGCCTATCCATCCAAGATCCAAACCAAGTCCATGCCACTTACTAATGACATCACATTGTATCATCCCAAAACTTATAACCATAGTATGATCATATTGTAAGAAGTATCATCACTTAGCAATGAAGAACAAGGAAGAAATTTATTAGTTAAGTAGTTTATTTTGAAGGAGACTTGGCCACTAGATAGAAAAGTGCCTTTAGGCATTGTATTTCTAGTCATGTAACCAATGTGAGTCTAAGAAACCTTTGAAATTCTAGAGAAGTTACCTACCCTTAAGCATAGCTAACACATCTTTCTAGTAAAATCCCCAAAAATTTTTATTAGGCATATTTATTATGTAATTACTACATCAACCTTACCAAAGGACTACCTTTAGGAATGGGTAACATGTCTTTCTAGTGACATGACAAGGTAACACTTATTTTAGAAAATGCTTTTATTATGTTAGAACACAAGTAAATAATACAAATTAACAATGTAATAAGACTCATAGTAGTAGATTTAGAGAATTCACAAATCTCCTTGATGTCACACCCTTTTCATTTCCCCTTGGTTTTTCACCTTTCCATTCATGCATAAAGATCATAGGTTTATTTTAGTTTTATTATGATGAAAATATCATTATGAATATAGCAAGAACCTTCTTTTTGTTAGAAATGAGTGAATGGATGATGTGGTTTTACTATATATACACTTATTCTTTCAATAATTTGATAGAGTAAAATTTTTATTGTTTCAACTGCATCTTGCTTATTTCTTAATAATTTATTATTAGAAACATTAACAAAAATATATACATTAAATAAATAGTAAAATTATAAACGAATTAAAGATATACAAAAATAGGAAAAAATATAAAGAATCTTAAAAGATATTAAACAATGGAAAAATTGATAAGAAGTTATGAAAAATATTAAAGAATAGAAAAGATATTAAAGATATAAAAAATAATAAGAAATTGAAAGAAATAAAAGAAAAATATAAAAAGGTTGATTGGTACCTAAGGATAATGCATGACACCTCCATGACTACTCTTACAAACATAAATTTAGAAGACTAAATGGCAAGTGAGTGGGTTGAAACACATGGTATATTCTTTTGGGAATGGAAATTATGAAATGATTTAACTTGTTCAATGTTGACAAGAATTAATTGCTATGGATCAACTGGGTGATATATTTACATGGTGCCTAATTGATATGTGATATGGACTATATAAGGCCCTTCCTGTAAAGTTTACAACCTTGTCATTTGGGTGATATGATTTTGGTTATAGTAAAAGACTCTATTTCTAGGCCTAATAGAAACTTGTTGAATCTTAGCATCATGTTTGTGTTTGGAATATCTCTTATGAATCTCATTACTTATTTTGGCTACTAATTGATTTTCATCTAGTAGATTAAGATTTAATAATTATTCTTTTTTTTGGGATAAATTAACATCTAGCTTAAGTGCACAAGCTACTATTAGGTTATTTAATTCGACTTGGTTTGGTAGGTTAGGTAGTTTTTATATGAAAAATGTCCTATAGAAAGTTTCCAAGTTGATGGATATGCCCATTAAGCATCATTAAGCTTAGTGCTCCAATCCTTCCTATATGTACTAACAATTTTAGTTAATATTTATGTAATTTCTCTATTAGTTACTTTAGCTTGACCCTTTTCTTGAGGATAATATGGTATAGTGATTTTGTGATTGACTCTAAGACGTTACATTAACTTTTTAAATGTAGCTCCATTAAAATGAGTTTTGTTATTTGAGATTAGTATTCTTGGCACTTCAAACCTATTCACCACATGTTATTAAAAGAATTTTATAGCTATTGTGGTTATGTAATCTTTAACTGCAACTTCTTCTACCCACTTAGTACAATACTCAATAGTCATAATAATGTAGGACTTTCCATTTGACATCAGTGTGATGGGATTTGTAAAATTAATTCTCCACATATCAAATGGTTTTAATGGTTGTATCCATTATTGTAGCTCTTCATTTTTGGTTCTCAATCTTCCATCATTTTGATATCTTTCATAAGATTGTGCAAACTAGTGTGCATCTCTAAATATGGTAGGCCAATAGTAGCCTTCCATTAGAAGTATTAGTGCTATTCTTCTTCTTACATAATGACCATCATATGATCCTTCATGTATACCTTGTAGGATTTTTTGCTAATTCTTCTTCAAAATATACCATTGTATTAAACCGCTTGCACAAATCTTGTAAATATTTTCTTTAATCTCTATATATTATTTTACTTTAGAAATAAACTATTCTTTTTGTTTTTTATTCCATTTAGTATGAAGTTGTTGTGTAGTTAGATAGATCATATAATCAATAATCCATGACTTTACTACTAAATTTACAACCATTGCTAACTTTGTAAATATGGTTTCATTAGGAAAAAAATTTAATAATGGTTCTTCATTTTCTTAAGAATTGCATCTTCTTGTCAAGAATATTGTCAATCAAGGACTCTTGTCATCCAACTAAATCAAGGAAAACACCCTAATGATACTCAAGGACTCTTGTCATCCAACTTAGACACCTTTAGTTAGGATGGGACATCCCATAGAACGAGGGGGCCTGCAAGGCCTTGGACCTTCTCGATGGTTAGCAAGAGTCCATCAGGGGATGATTGGGGGACTTACAAAAGTTATGATGAGTCTTCTAGTTCTTTCTCTTCCTCTACTCTTTCAACATAAAGTCATGACATGGATGACTATTCCTCAAGGGGTCGGTGTAGAAATAAGAATCAAATCCATAGGCAAAATTAGGAACACTAACATGAACAAAGAGAACATCATCCCAACTCAAAAACTCCCAACTTATTTAGTGATTATGAACCCCTGGTGGCCACTAAAAGCCGAATGCATATAGCAGAGGCTGTTCAAATATCCTATAGGCATTGCAAGGAAAGCCACCTACCCAGGATTGATTTAAACAAATTTTCCAAGTTTTTAGGAGGCTATGATTTAGATTTGCAACATCATTTGTAGGCCTTCTATGATGCCTATGCATGGAATAATATTGATAATGGGTGGCAAAGACTTAAGCTCTTTCCTATGACACTTGTTGGCCAAGCAAAAGTATGGTATATGTCTTTAAAACCAAAATCAATTCGCCATTGCCCCACAATGGTAGAACTCTTCAACAAAAGATATCAAACCTGTGCAAGAGTGTTAGCCTTGAGGAGACAAATCCAAGAATGGAAACAAGGGTAACACAAACCCTTGGACATGGCCTCAGAAAGATATTACTCACTAATAAAAAATTTCCTAGGCCATGGGTTCTCCAAGGAAAGGCTAATGTATCACATCATGGATGGGCTCCATATTGAAACAAGGGAGACCTTAGGGATGTATGTGCTAGGTCAATTGTATGAACTACGAACCTACCAATTTTAAGAACTTATTAAACCGGTAGCAAAAGAAGAAGGAGAGATAGCTAGATGGGAGAATGTTGATAGATCTCAACAGGACCAAACTCTTAAAGTAACAAAGGTCCATAATCATGAAGAGGAGAAATCAACTCACTGTGAGGAGGTGGAATCATCTTCATCCTTGCCAATATTAAAATCACTAGATGAAATTGAGGCAAAGATTAATAAAATGCCGAAGTGGGTAGATGAAAAATGTAGAGAATATGCCAACATTATTAGAGGTAGAACCATGCAAGATCACTCTGACAACCAGAACAAATAGAGGATGCCAAACTTAGAAACAGAATAGAACACCATTCGACAATTGGAAAGAAGGGCTAAAGAAAATAAGGATAAGGGCCCAACTATAAACCAAAATTATCAATGCAATGTTTTCCTATATGATCATCCCAAAGGCTAATGCCCAATCTTGTCACATCTACATGAGCATTGGGGAAGAATGCTACATCCAGATTTTTTATAGAAGCATTGTGTTATGTAGTGGCAAAACCCCTAGTTGTGGGGGAGACCATCGCCAAACTGGCCTTAACCTTCACATGCCCCGACACCAAGTGCTTATTATGTTCAACATCCTATTTCTCCAACTGGATCGACATCCTTTGCTTCACCTCATCATTATCATTCTTCCAAGTACTATCAACCCATGTCTTCTCCCATGGGATCATCACCTCATGTTCCTTATACTTCTCCTTGCCCTCAATATTCTCATCCTTCACCTCTTTCTACATTGCCACCAATTGTACCAAAAGGTTTTGCACCATAGCACCAATCCACAAACATTACTTATGCTACTACTATCAACAACAGTGGAATTCCTCCACAACGTCAGAAGCATCCTTTCTTTAGGCATGACTGTATAAAGAGACAACATGGTTTTGAAACCACTACATCCTCTAACTTAGCACGAGCCAAACACTATGATGCACCTTTCTCTTTGAACTCAATGCCTCTTGTTACGTTATTTGGGCCACCAATTAACACTCCAACAACCATGTGGCTTAATGAATATAACCATGTAGGGAGACATATCGATCCTTGCATACCATCTTATGGTCATGGGTGCCATAGTGGGTCAGCTTCTTATCACATGATCACATCTTATAATCTACCCTACTATGCCTACTTTAATCAAGTGCGTGAACCCCAATTTGGGTAGATTCCTACCACCACATCAAAAGATACCTAGTGGTTTGGATATGACTAGACCCCAATATTTCCAACATGCATGGATCCAAACTTTCCATTTACCGATTCTCGCCATGCTCAAAGGTTTATTCATGGGGGATACCCCCTATTCTAACAAGCAGAATTAGTAAATGTTTTCCTTGTATTTTGTTTTATAATTTTTTTGTTCTCTAGTTTTTTATTTTCTAATTTTTCATCTTTCAATTTGTTGTTTTATCTTTTTGAGGGTAATCTCATTTGTGAATAAAATACTCATGTGACTTGTTGGTTGAGATGTTTTTCTATGCTATCAAGTCACAAGTGACTAATTATTTGGATAGTGAGCACACAACATCCACCCATCCATTCTATTAATAAGAGGTTCTACTCTGGGTATGATGATATTCTTATCATCATTAAAACTTAAATTACCTTTGTACTCATCATGCCTAGAGTAAAAAGTGATGGCCTAAGAGGGAATGGCTAGGGTGTGGCATCAAGGGAACTTGTGGATTCTCTTTGGTGACATCTGTATGAGCTATCATGCAGCTTGGTTATACTAAGGTCCTTGTAGATCTAACAAAAAATGGGAGCAAGAGTAATAAAAGCATTCAATAAAGAAACTCAATGCTATTCTAGAGGGTCCCATTGGAAAGACATGCACCCATGGCTGAAGGTTGGTGGCTTCTCCAGATCACCGTTGGAAACAACAAAGTGTCAATGCGGCCAATAGAAGAAAAAGAAAAGAAAGAAGAAAAACAACAAAGAAAAGATCAAGAAGAATGTGCCATAGAGAAATTCAAAACACTCCTCTCTTGGACAAAATGCCAAGTGATCGTACGCCTTACTATCATGATGCTCTTATGGTTGTCTATCATCAGGATGAAATAATGCGATATCACTGATTAGAGGTATGGACTTGGTTTTGATCTTGGAGTGAAAGGCTGATGGTACCTTAATCATGCATAAAAATTTAGATTCATTGTGACCAAGGTAAGTTACCTCATGTCCTGATCTCTGTAATCCCTTCTACGAATCCTCTCATCACACTGTCCAAGTATTTCTAACTTGTGTCTTTTGTGGCATAGAATTCATACCTCATCATAGTGGTATTTAACATGTGTGTGTTTTGTTGTACCAGTGCGGATTCCATTTAATCCTTCTAGAGCCTATGGACATTTTAAGGTGTGGTTATGCAAGGGCATGATAAGTTGGAACCTGCTTTGGGGAGGATCCACTTACGTAACTTTTGTAATTTGTACTTATTGCATGCCACCACATCATCTTATACCCTCCGAGTCCTACATTGTTAAACTTATTCTTTCCTTTATCGTCATTTCATCCCAAACATTCCTGTGCACCAATACATGTTCTTTTTCCTCACCCTATTTAAGAACTTCATTGTATAATTCCATTTTATTACACTTTTGGTGCCTTAATGCCCACTTAACATTACCCCAGACCTTCCAAATTTACTTTAACTCTTTCATTTTGGCTATAAAAACTCAAAAATTTATCAATTTTACTAAGTACCCTATTTTGGAAGGGACACGACATTGGGTCTGCACTAGTGCGTATGAAATATCGCATCCATAAAACCTATATATATGAACCCCCTCGTGTGTGTCAATGTCATTTTCAACTATTCATGTGAGGGGAGTTGTAATTTTCTTCCATGATTTTTTATGCTTTGCGCACCTACCATTTAACCATCAATATCTCGGTTGTTAATGCCCTGATTCTCCTTTTGATTGAACTTGCTTAAACCTAGAGTGTTTAACTTAGTTATGGAGGAAGGATGTACTCCAAGTTGTGCATAACTTTTTTGAAATTTGCTATCACCTGAAGGATATCATAGGGGTAAGTGATCTTAAGAAATGCTAAGAACTTATGCCAAAATAATTTTATTTCTTCACCCAAATTATGAAAATTATTGTTGGAGTCACTTGATCAAATTGGGCCCAAAATTAAACTTTTAGGGGGATTTCCTTGAAAATTTCATTAAAGGTAATGATTAATGTACAAGATAATTAAATTTTGTTAAATGACCTTACTAACAATTGATCCTAGTGTGATTATAGATGGCCCCTAAATGAGGAAAACAGGGAGGACCCTCTCAAGGTGCATCCAAATGCCTAAGGAGAGGTAGAGGCTAAGGACCTCCCACAAAACATGCAGAATAGGAGGCACAATCATTCAACATCCATCAAGAAACCCTTATTACTACACAATCTGGGCAAGTAGAAGGTGGAGAAATCAGGGTACTTGAATAAGGACAATATCTCAAATTGTCCTTGGAATGTGTTTAAGAAATTTGGAAAAGGTCCACGTCAATTGTAGTGATCATGGAACTTAATTTTGGACCTTTTACCAAATTTTCCCCTGAGCTAGTCAAAGATCAACTCAAAGGATCTCCACTATGGCTTGTCCTCTTGGAAAGTGGTGAATGGTATTTGAGAGAAACTTATAAATTTTTGCACAATAAAGAGGAAGGCACCACCATTGACATTGGTGGAATTTCAGTTGATTTCTCTATGAAGGCCATTTCAGAAGTTCTAAATCTTCTAAATATAGGATCCAAAGTTGCTCATTTGTCCACTCACTTTGATGCTAATGCACAAAAAGTATGGCTAAAGAGGGCATTTGGGAAGGAGGAAAAAACATAGGGGGAACTCCCCCTTGAAGAGAGAATTTATTTCAAAATTGGCACTTGTCACATCTTCCCAAAAAAAGGACTAAACAGGATCTCCACCTATGAGGCCAATTGAAGTGCAATCTTGATGGACAAAGTTGATGCCAATATGCCCCATTTATATCTAACAGAAATATTGAGGTTGTTCAAAGAACATAAATAAAGGAAGTTTGCATTGCCTTTCCCTTGTTTAATTAGGAAGCTATGTTGACATGTTGGAATTCCAGGGTACACTAAGGATGTCCCTAGAAAAGCTAAAAATGCCTCATATGTTGAATTACTGAAGCCACTAGCACCAAGGAAAGATAATGGTGAAACAATGGAGCTTGAACAAGAGTAGACAGTTGGGCCCACTACACCTCAAACAATAGGGCCTAGCCAAATTTTGGACATGAGGCCTAGTCAACAATAAGAAGCAGGGCCGAGCATGCAGCCCATGGGCCAATAGGACTAATCGCCACAACTGTCGCAAGATTACCAACTGTCGATGAGCCATATTAGGGCCATTGTAGAAATGCTTAGTTGGGAAAGTCATGATGAGGCCAACCTATTCAAGGTAATTGATGATGTTGTACAATCCACAATCTCAATCAATCATGCATTAGGTGAGGTCTTGATACAAACATGAGGAGGGGAGTCACATTGGTCACAATAGATTTTTGGAAATGCTGCATCTTTTCAAGTGTAATTAGAAACTAGTGAAGGTGCCATAGTAGTGGTTATGCAACACCAGAATGTAGTAGGAGTAGCAGAAGTGGTTATAGATCACATCAAAAAGTGATTTAATATGTCTATTGTGCCACCGACGAATCTCACAGGAGCACACGATGCTCAAGTTCTAGCCAGTTCCTCAATGACTCTTGTGGAACATGAGGATGCTTTGGATCATTTTTTGCAAATAGGACAAGTAATTATTTCCTTATTTGATGTCCCTTAAGATGTCATAGTAGCACAATTAGACCTTATTTCCATGAAGGAAAATTTGGTCATGGCCGAGGTTAGGACTGAACATGCAGAAGATGACTTGAGAAGACTCTAGGAGAAGTTCATTGCCTTACAAGCTGCATAGCGGGATTTGTTCCAACTTATCCTAGTTGACCAGATAAAATTATTTAGGATAGAGAAACTAAATAAATTGTTAGAATAGAATAAAAGGGTAGCAATGGAAAAGGAGAAGGCTAATTGGGATGCTTCAAAAGCACAAGCCCAAACATATGCACATGTAAAAGCACTCAAGGTCTTATAAGAAGAAAAAAAACTCCTTGCTACTGAGAATCTTGGGTTGACAACAATTGAAAAACAAAATAATGTTCTCAAGGAAAATTTTTAGCAAATGCGAGAACAACTAGTAAGGGTTAACTAAGACATGAATCGATTAGCCAGAGAGAATAGGACCCTCTCAATGGAGGAGGTATGTGCCATCCATCAGAAGACGACCATCGAAATAAGCACATGAAAAAATAAACCTAACTAACATGAAAAATTGAAAGAACATTTCCAGGACTAAGTGGGGATGTATAAGCAAATCATTGAAAAATAGATCCATATGGCTAAGACTCATATCAATGCTTTTAGTGCTTAAAAAACTAACTGGTGGGCCATACTAGACACTTACGCCTTCACCCACTAAGCAGAATTAAGGAGCGAAGACCTGTAGATCCAGGATCTCACTGAATACATGGAGTTGGCAAACCTGCTGTATGCCAACTTGGCCATGTTAATAGTAGGACACCTGAGAATTTTGTTGGAAAAGTAGGTAGCTACCACCTATGCCAAATAAGAAGCAGAATTGCTGAACACAAAAAGACATTGCAAAAATTGGAGGTAGCAAATTTTGAGTTGGAGGTGGTAAAAGCAAGCTGCCAAGGTCAGAGAGATGTGGTAATAGATTTGGCTTAATGGCTCATAGATTATCAAGAGTGTAGAGAGAAAGCCAGAGCCTACAAGGAGGAATGACGACTATTTTTTGCCTTATATATCAAAGCCAATCAGATGTTTCTACAATTGCCAGGTCCATGGGAGGTGCCAATTCTATCAAATATTGGAACATCAGCATGGATGACACATGATCCCTGAACAAAAGAAGAAAATATTTAGGTGCTTCTTTAGAGGTATTCATTTCCAAAGCTTGGAGCATAGGATAAGGGGAAGAAGCCCATGGAGGAGCCACTGGTACTAGGAACCACATGAGTTCCAACAATTTTGTATTTTGTATTCTATGTTGGTGGCCCAATTTTATTTTGTTTAATTTCACACTGTGACATGAAATAATCCATAGTCAATCCATAATCCCATACCTATTCATTGTGTAATAAAATGAACTCATTTCTCATTTTGTTTGACTCAAGGGTGAGTTTTTATTTAGTCGTGGGGGTATGATGAATCATGGTTTGCCAGGCACCAATATCGAGTACACAATTTTGGGTATGCGATATCACAACCTGGGTAATGATATCATATACACGATATCATGATTCTTGTGTTTGCCTATAAATATAGCACTTGGAAGCATAGGAAGGGAGTCTTTTGGTAAGTCTTTAGGATCGAGTCTTTTTATCAAGTTTTTAGCTAGTTTTCAATTCCTTTCCCAAGTGCATGCCCCTAGTGTGATGCTTGTAATTGTACAGAACCTTTGTTCAAGTGTGACGTACTTGGACATGCACATAATTAGCAATAAAGATCGAGATTACTGCTTCATTGTAACATTCACTTAGTTTCTAATTGTTTAATTGTTGATTATTATTTATTATTTTCTTATTTAATATTTCTTTATTGTCATTTTCTATTTCTGTTGATAATGCAGAATGAGTATGTCTTAATCACGAATATTTAAGTGTCACTACGTGGTAACCCAGTAGTGTATTAAGTACGTCTTCGAGTGATGTGCGCTTGGTGATCCCAGATGTAGTACACAAAGTCCAAGATGCATATGGATGATTAAGGATGGATGCTCATCACACTTAGGCTAGCTTAGATTTTATCTTCCATTGTCTATTAGTTTACTAAAGTTATTTCTCACTTCCTTTAGGAGTAAGCATAGTATTAGAAATCACATCATACACCTCATGCTGGGCTAGACCATACGTGACAAAGCAGATACTAGTC
>MNCI01010871.1:1027406-1042572 GCA_015680685.1 Gnetum montanum | reverse complement strand
CCAGAATGAAGAAGGATGGACCAAGAGGGAATGATTAGGGTCTGACATCAAGGGGATTTGTGGATTCTCTTTGGTGACATCTGTGGGATTTATCATGTAATGTTGTTATACTAAAATCCTTGTAGATCTAATGAAATGGGAGTAAGAGTAATCAAAAGGGCACTCGAAAATCAAATGCTGTTCTAGGGGGTCCCATTGGAAAGACATGCATCCATGCCTAAAGGTTGGCGACTTCTCTAGATTCAGTAAAGTTTAAAAGAAAAAGAAAGAAAGAGAAAGAAGGTGCCATAAAACAAAAAATTCACTCCTCCCTTGAACTAAATGCCAAGTGATTGTACGCCTTGTTGTTATGATACTGTCATAGTCATTCATCATGGGATGAAACAATGCGATGTCACTGATTAGAGGAATGGACTTGGTCCTAATCTTGGAACGATGGGTTAATGACACGTTAATCATGCTTTTCATGCAAGATTCACTGAGCCTTGGGTCAGTTACCTCATGTCCCGATCTCTACAATCCCTTTCTATACTTCACCTCATATCACTGTTCATGTAATTGCTACTCATGTCCCCTGTAGCAGAGAATTTTCATCTCACTCTGGTGATACTTACATGTGTCTGTTTTGTGGAGTTAGTGCGAATTACATTTAACCCTTCTAGTGCCCACAAACACTTTAAGCGTGGTTACACAAGGGCATAATAGGTTGAACCTGCTTTGGGGAGGACCCACTTGTGTAATTTTTCGTAATCTTCACTGATTCTCTAGCTCAAACACACAATTTCTTACCCTTAGCTTAATTTCTAATAATTTTATTTCCCTATTATTATCCCTCTATCACTTTAACGTTCCAATGTACCATTACATTCTCTTTTTTCGTAATCGCCAAATTTTTATTGCTAAAGTTCACATCATTATCATTAAGAGTGCCTTTCGATTCAATGAAATTACCCTAGGACATCTTAATACTTGACAATGTCCTTAATTTCCAACATTAATTTCAAGAAAAATCATTAAAAATTTGGTATTTTCTTGGTGTCTCACATCACTAGGGATGAGATATTGCATTCCATTTACCTATAAATAGGTACCCCCACCGCAACACTTAGCATCATTTTTCCATTTATGCAGGGGGAGTTTTTGAAATTTTTCTCTACGACTTGCGATTGTGTGACCGTTGCTTTTCACTCATATCTCGCTCACTGGTGCTCCGATTTTAATTCCAATTGAACCTACTTGAACCTGGAGTGTTCAGTTTAGTTGTGGGGGAGAGAAACTTACTGAAAAGTGCCTAACTTTTTTTGAAATTTATCATCACCCAAAGGACATCAATTAGGATAATTAACACTAACACTTAGAATAATTGTGCCAAAAATCATATGACCTTAGGTACACCGGGATACTAAAATGACAACCACCTATGTCACAAGACTCATTATTATAAACTATCGGGCACTATCACACGTGATAACATAAGATCTATAATTAAGGCAAGAAGTAAGGTATAAATTGACTTTAAAAATAACCTTACTAATTCTTGACCCATGTGATTGCAGATGGCCCTGAAACGTGCACAGCAGGAGGGTCCTATTCAAGGTGGAACGAAACAATCTCAGAGAGGTGGAAGACAAGGCCCTACCGGACAACATACAGAACAAGAGGTGCAGTCATTTAGCATCCATCAAGATGAACCTCCTACTAGATGGTCCATGCAGGTAGAAGGAGGAACTGCTGCAGCACTTGAACCAGGACAACAACTCACGTTGCCCCCAGAATGTGTTCAAGCTATCCATGAAAAGTCCACATTCGCTGCAGTGATTGTGGAGTTAAACTTTGAATCTTTTGCAGAGTTCACTCCTGAGGTTGTTAGGGATCACCTCAAAGGGTCTCCCTTATGGCCTGTCCTCTTTGAAAGCGGTGCTTGGTACTTAGGTAAAATGTACCAGTTCTGGCACAATAGGGAGCAAGGCATCACAGTTAACATTTGTGGTGTGACAGTTGATTTCTTTGCATAGGCTATTTCAGAAGTGTTAAACCTTCCGAACTCAGGATCCCATGTTGCTCGGTTATCCACCCGTTCAGACCCCGATGTGCGAAAGGATTGTTTAGAGAAGGCTTATGGAAGAGATAAAGCATTTGGTGAATTAACGATGGAAGAGAGAGTTTATTTCAAAATTGGAACCTATCATCTCTTTCCCATAAAAGGCTTGAAAAGAATATTGACGTACGTAGCTAGAGGAAGTGCAGTGTTGATGGGAAAGGTTAACGCTAACCTTCCCCATCTATATTTGATAGAGATCCTAAGGTGATTTGAAGAACAGAAGTTATGGAAGATGGCACTACCATTCCCTTGTTTTATCAGAAAACTGTGCCAATGGGCTGGTATTCGGGGGTACACTAATGATGTCCTCTGAAAAGTCCAGAATGCTTCTTACGTCGAATTACTAAAGGTGTCAGCTCCAAGAAAGAGCACTAGAGAAGAGCTAAGACTAGATGAAGAAGAAGAAAAAATGACTAGACCACCTACTACTCAACTTGTAGGACCCAATCAACCTCCAGCCACAGGTCCTAGCCAACAACAAGAAGCAGGGCCCAGCATAGGCCAGGATCCGCCGCTGCAAGACTACAGACCGTCGATGAGCCATCTGAGGACCATCGATGGGATGGTTAGTTGGGAAAGTCATAATGATGCAAACCTCTTCCACGTCATCGACGATGCCAGTCAACCTACAGTTTTAGTAGATCACACAAGGGGTGAATTATCAATTCAAACAGGAGGAGGGGAAAGTAGATGGTTGCAACAGATCTCAAGAAATGCGACATCTTTCCAGGTGCAGTTAGAGACTGGTGAAGGGGCCACTATGGTGGTCATGCAACACTAGAATGTTCCGGGAGCTCTAAAGTGGTTGCTAACCACATCAAGGAATCCTTTAATGTACCTGTTGTGCAACTGGTAGATCTCTTAGGAGCACGAGATGCTCAAACTCTGGCCAAAATCTCAATGACTCCTGCAGAACATGAGGATGTACTTGACAGATTGCTTCAAATAGGACAAGTAATGATGTTCCTATTTGACATCCCTCAAGATGTCACAGCAATTCAATCAGATCTCATTTCCACAAAGGGGAAGCTGGTCATATCCAAAGTGAGGGCCGAGCATGCTGAAGCTGAAGTGCAGAAATTACAAGAGCAGCTCGTGGCCTTACAAGCAGCATAGCGGGATCCTCTACAATTTGTTTCCATAGACCAACTAGAAAATTTTAGAATGGAGAAGCTAAAAAATTAATAGTAGAGAATAAGAAGGTGGTAGGAGAAAAGGAGATGGCTATTTGGGATGCCTTCGCATCATAGGCACAAACCCATGCGCATGTTAAGGCACTCAAGGCCTTAGAAGAAGAAAATAAGCAGTTGGTTGTAGATAACCTTTGGTTGACCTCTGTGGAGAAACAAAAGAATGTTCTCAATGAACACTTTTATTAGATATAAGAACATTGAGATGTCAGCCATTTAGCTAGAGAGAATTGAATCCTCTCAATGGAGGAGGTACGCGCTATTCGACAAAAATCAGCAATTGAGATAAGCACGTGGCAGAATGAGGCTAAACGACATGAGAAGCTGAAGGAGCATTTCTGTGATCAGGTGGGGATGTATAAAAAAATCTTGGAGAAGGAGATCCATATGGCCAAGACTCAAATCAAGACTATCAGTGCCCAACAAACTGATTGGAGGGCCATATTGGACACTTACGCCTTTGCCCAACAAGCAGAAGTTAAAAATCGAGACCTGCAGATTCAAGAGTTGACAGAATACATGGAGTTGACAAACCTTAGATATGAAAACTATGCCATGTTAATAGCAGGATGCCTGAGACCAGAGCTTGAGTAGCAGGTAGCTTCCACCCATATCAAATATGAAGCAGAATTTATAGAGCGCAAGAAGCTGATTGAGAAACTAGATGTCGAAAATTCTGAACTTGAGGTGGTAAAAGTAAGCTATCAAGGATAGAAAGATGTTGCAACTGACTTGGCTCAACAGCTAACAAATCTTCATGAATACAAGGACAAAGCCAGAGCCTATGAAGAGGAACGACGGGTGTTCACGGCATGGTATGTCAAAGCCAACCAGATGTTCCTGCAACTACCATATTTGAGGGAGGTGACAACTCCATCAAACATCGAAACACTCGCATGGATGACACAAGATCCTCAAACCAAAGAGGAGAAGCTCCAGGCCATACTTCAATGCCATCAAGCTTCAAAGCCTGGAGCACAAGACAAAGAGAAAGCACCCATGGAGGAGCCACTGCCACCAGGAACTACATGAGTTCCCATTTTTTGTAGTTGTAGTATTTTTCTATGTTGTATCTTTCCACACTACGGTATTATTCCATTTCTTTTTTTGAATTAATAATCCCATACCTATCCACTATGTAATCAATGAAGCTTGTTCTCTTTGTAACTCAAGGACAAGTTTTTATTCAGTCTTGGGGGTATGATGGGATGCAATATCGCATGGGCTGTGATATCGCATCCCTCGCGATATCGCGTACGTGATATCGCGTCTTCCCTATGATATTGCATATGTGATAGCATAATCCACCACAATGTCTATAAATAAGAAGTGGCTCTCCCTTGAAAGACCATAGAATAGAAGTAGCGAAGCTGTGGTAGTTTGATCACTCCAGAGATAGATTATTTTTCCCATGTCTGTCCACAGTGTGGTGAATGTAATTGTATGGCATTCTTTATTCAAGTGTGAAGTACTTGGACATGCACATGACCAGAAATAAAGATCAAGATTACTTCATCATTGCAGCATTCACTTTGTTATTTATTTATTTAATTGTTATTTACTACTTTCTCTCTCACCCTTATCTCCTAGTAATGCGGAATGAGTATGACTTGATTACGAGCATTTAAGTGTGACTACTTGGTATCCCAGTGGTGTACCTAGGATCTACACTTTGTAATCCTAGTGTTAGTAGTGCACGAGGTCCAAGATGTGTACGGATGATCAAAGAATCGGCTACTCATCGCACTTAGGCTAGATTAGATTTTCTTACCCTTTTTCCTTCTAGCTTAGCTTAGTTAATATTATTTTTCATTGCCTTCAGGAGTAGCGTTAGAATTTGGAACACATCATACACCTCACTCTGGACTAAACCATATGTGACAATTATAATACTAGTCCAGGTGGGAAGACATCAAACTGCGACCTAAGGATAATTGTCTAGGTGCCACAACTAGTCCGTCTACGGAGTTTGACCGGATCATGCATGAGAACGCTCGTATTCGTATGGTTGAGTGTAGGGGTACCTCACCACTCATCACTAATTTAGTTGCAAACCCCTTAGTCAACATTCTCATCTCAACTAGCATATGGATTTTCAGTTTGGTTCACTTCTCATTCAAGTTTTTTGGTTTTAGTTTTAACCTTTAACTCTCTTGGTTTTAGACCACAAAGACTATGTTTTGGATGCATAGACTTTTAAGTCCTAGACTATAACCTTCAAGAATAATTTTTCCATCTATTATATACACACAAAATATTTGTTATATCTCTATTTTCAACAATGAAGTGTTAGCCTATTGGTAAGATACTTGATTTGGAAACTTCAAGTTATGGGTTTAATTCTAGTGGGTAATGATGAGTTATATAAAGTTTTAATTGAACTATATATCGTAGAGTGTAACTATGTTTAACTTATTTTGGGTTCCAACACCACCTTTGTAGTATCTCTATTTTTATCACAATGTGTATTATGATCCCCAAAAAGTATGTCGAGATATTTATGTACATCACAAGCTAGCCATGAATCATCATGACCTAAGGTTATGATGGCTAATACAAATAGCAACATATGCAAAATAACTCTATAAAACCACTAATATCTATGCCATAATAACTATAATCTTTTTCTATAGTATGAAAAATAAGAGTAAGAAAAAATAGAGTCAAATAGCAAGGAAATAAGTGAAAAAATGAAGAAAACATAACATTCTCTTACAACTTGAAAAATCATGATAAATTACTAAAACCCACCTATAATATCATTTCAATAAATTAAAAAAAAAATGAAACCATCATAGAAGAATCATTATATTTTCAATATATCAATGTTTGAACAATTTTCATTAACTCTGTAATCATGCAACAATTTACCGTAGGCATGAGGGGAAATTGTTGGTGCAATAATTGACCTAGGCACAGAATAGTTTAGGATTATAATTATGAACTCAATTCTTGTTATGATGCCATGAAAGCAAAGCAAGTTTTGAAATAAAGGTAGAATAAATGGTCAAAGGAATATTTAACAAAAGATTGCTTTGAGCTTGTACCCTTTGTTCGAAAGCTTAATTCATGGTAGCATTTTTAGAGCAAAGAATAAGTTTCATTTTTGAAATAAAATCTCATAGTAAGAATGAGCTAGGATTTGAGCTGTCAAGTAATTGTTAAGATGATTTCCAATTAATTTTTTTTGAAAAAAAGCCCTAACAGAGATGCAACACATTTTAAATATGTAGAATAAGAGTTTCAAAGTTGAACATATCTTTCCAAGGATTTTTGATATGTTATTTACAAAATTGAAAAGCTAAGGTTTTCAAGTCAAATGAGGCATTGCACAAATTAATTTAATTGGGCATTAAGTGTAGAGCTTGTGGCTTAGTTTTAGCTTAAATTTTTATTTCCTAGTTGTAGGTAAGTTGAGCATATCAAAAATGGAATTGTAAGGCTTAAGAATCCATTTCATGGCAATGAAATAAAGAAAATAGTTGAGTAACAACAGAAACCCTCACTTTAAAGAGAAAGAGCTCAGTTTAAAAAAAGGAAGGTTTTGCCACATCATCTAGTAGAGTGGAAACCTTGGTTTGGTAAAGAATGAGAAGAAGTAGCCCTACTGAATTAAGCTTTACAAATGTAGAGGTGGATTGTAGAATGGATAAGTGGCTCTACAAAGAAAAGCTTTTATTAGTTCTACGATTTAAACGTAATGATGAGTTTGTAGAGCTGAGTTTGTAATCCATAAGATAACATGAGAATGGCTTTGCCAAGTTAGCTCTAAGGTTTAAAGCATTAAAGTAGCTTTATGAAGTGATCCTATGGATACATCAATGGTTATATGAAGTTAGCTTGTAGAGTAAAAAAGTAGATCCACAAATTGTCTCTTTCATGTAGGTATCATCTTATGATAACTTGAAGAGTGAAAAAGAGACTCTACAAAATGGTTCTATAAGCCACATCATCATTTGGTCTTGGAGAGTTAAAAGAGCTTGTATGTAGAATGAAAACTCTACTCACGAAAAAGCTTATTTTCAGTTCTACCACATTAGCTTCATTAATGCAGCTAACATTCATGAAGCTTAAAAGTTTTAGTGAAATTTGTTTTTCCATGTGGAGGTTCATAGAACTTTAAATGATTATACTAAGTAGCTCTATTGTGTAAGCTCTCTAATTAGCATCTGTTCATAGAACCAAAGTATGGATCTACAAATAAAAGCTAAAATTAGTTCTACAAGCCATGTTAGCCATGCGGATCAACCTCTCCATGTCAACTCTTCAAAAGTCAATAACCTTGTAGAACTAAGGAAACTAGTTTGGAAAGAAAGCTTTGAAATGATCTTACCATATCAGCATACATAGTGAGCTCTTAGAATTGAATATTATCTCTCCAAAATGATTCTTCCATGTTAGTTTGTTATGTAGCACTAGATTTATTGAGTAAAAAAGAGATTCTATAGAAATACTTTTTAAGTTAGTGAATCCCATGTCAGCATCTTGGTGTAGAGCTAGTTTACTAAAGCCAAATTTCTATTCTATGAACAAACTCTTCCATGTCAACATCAGCTACGTTAGCTTTCACCATGTTAGTTGCTAAGAAGGCATGGTTCATAGAACTAAAAATGGATTCTACAAAATAGCTCTATGAGTGATAAGCTCAACCCCATAGCTATATTCTCATTTTTGCTAAATAAGCTACTTAGTGAGGTTCATAGAAGCAAAATTGGTTCTACAAGAAGAAGTAGAAGCAATTCTATGAGCCACATCATTACCCAAAGTTAGAGCTAGAAATTAGACATTTCTTGGCTTTGCAAAGTCAACTCTTAGAAAAAAAGTGATGTTTGTAGAGTCAAAATTCAACCTCACTAAGGAGCCCCACTTTTATTTTTCTACATTGGCATTGGAAAAAGGATGCTTCTCATAGAGATAAAATATGGTTCTACAAAGCAGGTGTAAAATAAACTTTGCCACATCAGCATATGCAATGACAACCACCTTGTAGAGCCAGTTTGTAGAGTTAAATTTCTCTTCTACAAGAGAGCTCTACCATTAGAGCATTTGTTATGTCATATTCTTGATAACAACTTGGTTAATAGAACCATATTTCTCTTCTATGAACAAACTATTCCATGTCAGCACCTGGCATGTTAGCTTTTTCCATGTTAACTATTGAGAAGGTCTATTTCATAGAACCAAAAAATAATTCTACAAAATAGCTCTATGAATAATAAGCTTAACCCCATAGCTATAATGCTTCTTTCACCATGTATGTTTCTTCCTTGAGGTGGATCTATAGAACTAAATCCGACTCTACTAAAGGAAGTAAAAATAGTCCTATGAGCTACGTCATTGTTTTTCTACACCAACATATAGAGGAAAGCTCGTAGAACGAAAAATTAGCCTTACAAGACAACTCTACTTAATTAGCTTTGTATCATCAAAGAAGATAGAAAGAAGAATGAGCTCAGTATATGATACATGGAGTCCATTTAAAAAAAATTTGAAGAATGGAAATTTGACTATATATGGATGGCTAGAAATGGTTCTACATAGCCATGAAATAAGTTTGTAGTTAAGCCTTCATAGAGTCAAAATGTAATTCTTCAAGATAGCTCTAGACAATGGCTCTACGATGTTAGTATAATTCATAGAAATGAATCTTACAAGTTATGCCACTATTGGTCTCACCATGATAGCATAAAGAAAATGATGATGCTTGTAGGCTAAAATTCAGCTCTACAATACAAGCAAAAAATAGTTCTATCACATCAACATCTTCCACATTAGCTTGTAGAATCGACATATGAAGCCAAAATTTAGCTCTATGAATAATCATGGAAATAGCTCTTTCACGTTAGCTTCTATGAAGGGCAACTATGTAGGATGTAAGAGTGGCCCTATGATTAAATTTTAAAATGGTTCTATAGGATGTATTGGTTCTTGGACCCACTAAGAATTGCCCACATGTGCATTTCATTTTTTAATTTAGCTCAATAAGAAGGAATAGTATAACATAGGATTAATTCAGAAAAGAAGATTGAATTCATTTCACCACATCAGATCCTATCATAAAGTGGATTTAGAAAGCTTAATATCAACATTAGAAATAAACTTGAGAAGAATCTTATAAGCTAATGTTAGGTGAGATTTTCAAACTCCTTTAAACTCATGTGCCTTAAATAAAGTAGCTAAAATAATATCAAAACCTACAAAAATAAAATTGCATAGCCAATTTCAAGTGAGTGAATTAAAAAATGAGGATTTGAGTATTAAAGAATGGGATTTAAGTATATTTTGAATAAATAGCTATTAACATACAAAGCTAAAGTAGAATTTAAGAGCTAGAATAGAGCAGAACATAGACTTTCCATTAATAATACAAAAAGGATTCAAGTTGTAGGAAAAAGCTAGAATGTTGCATAAGGAGAAGGAAGAAGCTTCTCACAAATTTTAGGATTTTAATACTTTCACCTTATTAGAATATTACAATAGTATAATATAAACATTTATTAGCTCTACTAGTGAATCAATGTTATACACCTAGAATTGAATATAGAAGAAGCTGACTTATTTAATTTTGACAAAGAACATGAATTGATAGAGAAGTTGGATTTGAAATCAGTAGAATCAATGGAGCAATGGTGAGAGATTTATGAGAAAACACGACTACACAAGATAGGCTTGAGACCTGGAAAAAACCTAAGATGTCATGAAATGACTAGTAGCAGAGACATTTTATGAAAAGAATAAGCTACAATTTAATGGGAACACTAAATACTTCATTAACATCAGTGTTAAGAAAGCATATTGGATTGTTATTCCAAAGGCTTCAAAGCTTAGGTTTCCACATCAAATTTTCATTTTTACCTTAAATTGTTATTTCAGTTATGAAATAAATATTATTTTAGATTTGCATATTTATTCCTAGATAGCTCTAGAGAATAATAAACCTTTATTCCGTATCCAATTTATGATGACTTGCATGAGAGTTTGACTAAGATTGAAAGACAAGGAGCCTAACTAAGGATTAGCTCATTTTTATTGGATTTTCTATTAAGTGAGGTTCCTAAACTTGAAGGGATGACCCTAATTTTTAGAGGATATGCTTCACAGAGAGGAGCTTGGCTAGAAGATCCCTACTATGAATTCTTTTTAGTTGTCTACTAGAAAAGCTACTTCAACATACAAGCTTTGGAATTTTTTATGAATTATTTTTATTCCAATTTGATTAAGCTAATTTTAGGATTTTTTCCACCAAGAGTTGATCAATAGGTGATCTATGAAATAACAAGAAAATTTCATGGAGTTGTTTTCCTACATGCTCAATACTCCCAAATTTTGATAGCAGGCTTTAAATGCAAGGCTTTTAAGCTACCCAGGTTTGTAGCTCCTTATTTGGCTACACTAGAGGTTGGTAGGTAGATATGGGAAAACCCTATCAGGAATGATTATAAACATAAGGAATTTTCCCCTTAGTTTGGATTTTGGAAGTTTTATCAATGTAAATCATCTAAAAGGAATGGTGAGAAGGTACAGAGAATAACATAGTTTTTTCCTAGCCCAGAAGAGGAATTATTTCATGTTAGGGACTAGGAAGGGGCATGAACATGATGAAACTAACATAGTCTACCTAAGGGACTTTGACATGGAGGTGAACCAAGTCAAGGAAGATGCTCGAGTGTAGCTTAAAAGGGTTTATTAATGAAGTTGTTGACGTCAACTTGTGATGTCTCTATAATAGAAGTTTGTATATGGATGGAAGACATAGAGCATCCTCTTGCTAGAGATTTCTCAAAAGAGTACCTTACAATTATGAAAAAGAATTACTTTTCATGGTAGCTATTGAAGCTAGAAAATGCTATGCCAAATGAAAGGTTTCCCGCAATGGAGAAGAATATGTTAGAGTAAGGGTCATAAGGAAAACTAGAATTAATTAGGTATGGGATGAGAAAGAATAGTAGTAACAATTAGAATAACAAAGGCTAAATGAGCTTTAGCAACAAAAATTGGAGCAACAGAAGCTAAAAGAGCAGGAATAATTAAAGCTAATTGAGTTTTAGAAACAAAAGAAAAAAGAAGGAGAAAGCTCATCCTTAGCCCTTAACATTTTCCTTTGGCTATTTGATGAAGTGAGTAGCTTGATCATTCAAAATCAAGAAGAAAGAAGGCAAGATTATACTAAGCTAGAAGATCCCTACTATTCTATAGATAGAAGCTAGCGTCATCTTCTAGTACAAGAAAGATGACCCACAAATATAAAAGAAAAGGTCACAATGTCACATTAGGAGAGTTTAGATACTATAGCTACTTTAACTAAGAATATGGGGAAAATAGCACATAATTAGATAACTAAGTTGTAAGAGTTTTTGCTACAAATTGAGCAAGAAATGTTTAATATGGGAGGGGAAATTAAGAGTCTAAAAGAAGAGAATGAGTAACTCAGAATATTCATTACTATTAAAGAATCTTTATTAGAAATAAAGATCAAACAATAGTTTAGTTGGAAGAAAGATTAACTACAGTAAACTTTGACCTAGAACAAGGCATACAGGAAAAATCTCTAGATGACTCTCTTCTTTCCCTTCCTAGTTTTAAGGAAATAATTATTAAGATGGATTATGGAAAAGAATGGATGAAAGGGATAGGATAGGGGATTGCAAAAATGAGAGAAAAGTAAGCCATGTTTACATGGATAGAAGGGAGAATTCATGGATTATATGAACTGACACAAATGAAAGAGAACAACTATCCCAATATAAGTAAAGCTTCCTTGACTCAATGATGATGACACTTAAAGGAATTATTTATGAAATTGTTCAAAAGAATCTAGAATTTGAACATGCTTGTTCTGGTGTAGGAGATACTTTTGTTAAAATAAATAATTCAATAATTGAATCAAGCTTTGGAAAGAGTAGTGTCGAAGAAATCATTAGAAAGCTTGATAGCTCTAAGCTAGATTCAATGAATCAGGCTATCAAGACCCTTATTAATGATGGAAAACTATCATAATAGCTGGCTATGGAAGGGCTCCAAGTGCAACAAATGGAGAAGATCTACTAAGAAGTTGAATAGTTAGCCAATGAATTACAATTATATGAGGAGAATGTGAGGACATTGTAGTTTAAATTTTGTAATTATTGTAACTACTTGAGGCCACTATAAAAAACACACAATAGAATTATTTGGAGGGATCTTTTTGGAACTTTTTAGGCTAATTTTTTTTTTAAGAATCGTCTTCTAAAGACTTCTTTTTAATGGAATTTGAAGCAAGTTCCATCAATCTCCTTTAGCTTTTATCTCTTAGATCATTTTTTAGTTGATTAGCTTTCTCTTATTTCATCTAGCATTAGTATTTCATAGTTACATATGAATGAATTGGTAGTTTTTTTATCAGCTACTTTCTCTATGAACCAAAGGTTTGACTTATTTTTTTTATAATGATTGGATGGAATTCTCTTGCAAGTGTCAGTCCGTCATTAGTTTAACATAGAAACATTGTCATGTTTGTTTAGTTCTTAGCTTTATGAATAATTTTGTTTTTCTTAGTTTCTTTCTCTATTTAGCATAGCTTTTGTGATCTTGCCTCATGAAGTTAGCTAGCAGATAACTTAGAATTTAAGATTGGCTTTTTCTATAAAATTTCTTACTTTGTATTAAGAGATAGCTAAGAGAGATAGATAATTAAAAATATACAAAATAATAATTTATTAAAAAAATTTTCTTGTCTCTTTGATAGATTTTCATTGTTATATACAATTAGTCATATTAGCTCATTTACCAACATAGGCTATTTTGGGGGCATTTGTTCCTTGGTGGTATTAGAGACCAACAACCATATAAAATGAGCTTAATAAAAAAGCTATTCTCTATGGTAGAGTTATTGTTGATTCTACCATGGCATCCTTTTAACTAGCATTAGAAGAAAGAGGACTAATAACAAAAATTCATTTTATTGTTAAAACTAGATAATTGATGCTAGAAGGAAGGCCTCTTGTTCTTAAATAATTTATAGTTTATTTTATTATGTTAGATAAAAGTTGATTTTAAATAAAATAAGTTAGATACTTTAGCTGATGAGTAGTTCCTCTAATAAAAAAAAAGTTTTTAAAAGTCGATGCATACATTTGAACTTAGGACTAGAACTACTTTAGGAGATATTGAAACAATAGTTAGAAATTCAAGAAGTAGAATTAAGACACAACGTGCAAGCACATAACCATTAATGATGGGCTTATCTTTTAGCTGAATTAAAAATAAGATCATCTAGTAGAACTTAGAGTTTACAAATAATGGAAAACCTACCCTTGTTAACCCATTTCAATTATCCACACCTTTGATATTCAATGCATTCTATGATATTCCTAAATTAGCTTTCAAATATCTCCCGAAACCATATATCACTTGTAAAGCTTATTTAGTAGAAGAATATCTACATTTATTTGAATTGGTCTTTGTTCATGCAAATATTCAACATCGAGATCAAGCATGTAGGCCAATCATAGGCAACCTCAAGGAGATGACTTGAATTTGATATTCAAACTTGCCAAGTAATAGTATCACTAGTTGGGAGAAATTGAAAACCTTGTTCATAGCCTAGTTTGATAATCAAATTAAGCAACATCAGCTATATAGTGGCCTAATTGAAATGAAATAGGAAAACAAGAAGTTTTGTAAGAGAATTTAACATTAAGTTCCAAAGAGTATGTGATTTATTTTAAAATCAATTTTGCATAAGCAATAAAGTTTTAGGAGATAGCTATCTAAATGCTAGAGATCCCAAAATCTCAATTTGGCTACGAAGAACCCCAAATGTTAATGCTTTAGCCTACCTTTATAATAAAGCTATAGAATTAGAAAGATAATTGAATTTAATCCCTAAAAATACATATCCTTCTACCAAAGATGCTTAAAAAGGAATATTTCCAATCCATAATTTTACTTAACATAAGACATTACCCTTAATCAGTAGTTCCATGGAGTTATAAGGTGAAGAGCTTGATAAAGATAGGCTTTTAAAAGAAATGCAAACAAAATTATCAAGTTAGAGAAAGCTATTTCAAAAATGAGAATTAAAAATAAATACATAAAAGATTTAGAGAAGATACATAATGAAATATCCAAGTTGGGCTCAAAGATGTTGCAGAAAACAAAGACTTTGCTGATTCCAACTTAGTAGAATTTGAAGAATTAAAATATTACAAAGAAAATTCATGTTGTAGCTTGTAGTCAAAATTCATTGTAATTTGATGGAAAATAATGGTAGACATAATTAACTTATTTTTCCCAACACCTAACATTGTAACCTTTACCAAAGAAATTTGAGGTAGAAATTTTAATGTAAAATGTAAAGTTTGTAGTTTATAGGCTACAAATCTCACACATCATAACTTATGGAGGCTAAAAAATACTTCATAAGTTGTGATTACCTTACTTTCCAAGTGAAAAATGTTGTATCATGCATGTACCTAGGTTTGGGAAGGCTAAAAAGGCCTTGGGAAATAAAATTTGGGTTTTTTTCTCTATTTTTGTTGTCATCATAGCAATTTATACGTTTGAACCACTTGAAGCCATTGTATAAATGATGGATTTTCATTTATCAAGCTTGCCAAATTTGACAAATATGCTAGGGTTGGATGGCCTACAACATCAGAAATTTGTAGCAATCTGTCAACGATCATGGTAGAAATCTATAACAATGGATTAGATACTGTTGGCGACCGTTTGGGACGCGACCGCCAACAAGTGTCCTCGAATAGGATTTAGGTGCCTGCTGGTCTCTGGCAACACCAAGGCCCAGATACCTCTAAATAAACTCAGTAGTTAATGTGAGTATGTGTGTGTGCTGTTGCGGCGTGTGGTTGTGAAAAATGTAACGATTGCGTTGTGT
>MNCI01010871.1:1005174-1026823 GCA_015680685.1 Gnetum montanum | reverse complement strand
CGCTTCTATGGCAAAATTTTAATAGAAATCTCTATTGGGCAACAAGAACAGTAAGAGCAATCTAAAAATCCCAAAATTATTTGCCAAGGATGATACTATCTAAACCACTAGCTAAACAATTTAAACAAAACAAAAAATGAAATACATAACTCACAGGACCATGACAAAGAGGCTGAAATCTTTATTCTAGTAAGCCATCTTACAAGAAATCTTCTTTACAAATCTTCCAAATGTGATGTATGAGACCCCTTGTGATATGTGAAGTCCTTCCTTCTCCTCCTTGTCCCTTGAAGCCTTTTTATAGGGTTCCAAGATAGGTAGGGGAGTTACATATTCAAAAATATCTCACCTAACTTCTCTCCCAAGTAACTTGGCCAACCAATTAGGAGATTACTTGCCCAACAAGTTAGGAGGTTACTTGCCCAACAAGTTAGATAAGTTACAAAAATTTTGGGTGGTTGCAACCACAAAAGAGATAAAAATGCTACATCTGACACGTGTCTTCATGATAATCCAAATTAAAATTAATTATAAATATGATAGTTGTAACTATCATAGGAAGTTACAACTTCCATAGGAATAAAAGGGATAATAACCAAATGTCTATTTTATTTTAAACCAAATCCCTTTGCATAACTGCATAAAACTTTATATATTTAATCATATCTTACTATGGTACATGTTAAGAAAGACGATGAGCTGACCAAAGACTGGAAAAGACCTGTGAATTGGAAAATACTATACATGTGGCAAATCGGATGGTGCAACCTCTCTCACGCTAACGCTGGCAGAGGCAGAAGCTCAACCTGGACTGGACTTCCGAGAAGATGGCGAGACACAATCAAATCAACATCTTTGAAGCCAACACCCAGATGCAGGGTTTGAAGTTCCTGATCATTTCACTCCTCACATTTGGTGCGCTTCTGTAGTTTCCCATGCACTCCACGGCTTCGACCAAGCCCTCGGCCCTGCACCTCTGGATGCTGTTCTGGAATTCGCTCAGAAGCTCCACTCCCGCATATTTCTGACACTTGCCTCCCATGCAGACTTGAATCGAGCTTCTTACTTTTGTTCCTGGTTCCAACTTTTGCATTGCCTCTGCAAGGTCCCACTGCATATCTGCATCAGTGCTGCCCCCTGAAGAAACAGTTTCTATGTTCTTTAGAGGATTCATCGTCTCTACCGTTGCCAAGGTTGTTGCCATCGTTTGATTGTTGGCTTCGTCGAGATTGCTTTGAATTTCTTGAGAAAGAAAGTGATTGCTGCAGTCCTCATTTCCAGGATTTCTACCGATTTGCTGGAGCTGCGTTCTGGTTGCAACTTGGTAATCTCCGTCTGAGGAGGACACATATAATGAGGTTTCAGCATTCTCGCTTTTCATCATCATCTTCTTGCTCTCCTTGAGTGCCTTTTTCTCTGCCTTCTTCTGACGTTTCCTTTCCTTGCATTCGGCCTTGGCCTATTCAACCTGTCTTGAAATCATCTCAAGTGCATTAGAGAGGATCTGTGCTCTGACACTGTCAGCAACAGAAGCATCCGAAACGCTCCCTCCAGTGGATGACGTCGAAAGAAGTGCAGAGAAATCTTTGGAAAGTTCATCGAGGCATTTCAACTTCTTCTTCTTCAAAACTGCTCCAACTCTGTCCTTCAGCACCCGTGCTACTGATCAAAGCCTCGAGAGCACGTTACTTCTTCTTGAGCCCGTTGCCACAGGACACAGAGAAAAGCCTTGAGCATAGCGACGATGAAAACGAAGAGGAATAACAAACGGCGTGGCTCTGATCCGTGAAAAAGGTGCAGCTTCTGGCCGAGGTGCCAGCCATGGCGTATTCCACTACCAACACCAAAAAAAAAAACAAAAACAAAATCCTCCTCCTTCTTCTTCATGTACGGTAGGAAGCTTTGGACTATCTCTAATCTTTGTTCCATGAAATGGCCAAAATGTGCCAACAGATACCACATGACCTATATAAATCAAGCTTGAACACTTCAAAAGAACTTTTGGAAAATTTGCATTCATGTTGAACTAGAGACTTTTAGAGCAATGCAGATCCACCAAAAGTCCAGCAGCTAGTTCACCACCACAACACAGATCCAGTGCCAAACTAACCATCAAAGAGCTTCAAGAGCATAACTTGGAACTTCTGAGAGTGAAGTTAACTATAGAACATAATTTGTTAGCTTCATCAGGCTTCAAGTACCCTTTTTCTAGTTCTTTGTGCATTTAAATCACATCAACTTGTACCAATATAAGCTTTGCTTCTACTACATTTTTTATTATTTTAATAAATATTTGTAGTTTGTTTGTTTGTGTAGTACAATTTTATTTGGTGTTTCTCTAGAATTATATTTGCATTTTTAATTAATTTTATTTACATAATTTTATGAATTTTAAGTCCTTAGGTGATTAGCAAGACCATCTAGGGTAGTTTAGATTCCTTTTCTCAAGGCTTGTGGAATCTAGAGTTAAACTGTTTAACTAGAAATCTTCAATTTTTTAGCATCAAATTTCTTCAGTGTTACAGTTTCTAGTGCTAGGAGGAGGGCCTCCTTCCAAATTCTTCATCCAATATTGCTATACTCTCTTTCAAAATTTGATTCTAACTAGTTAAACCCAGCGTAAAAATTGGAAACTTGTACACAAAATTCTTACATTCACATTTTTCTTAGTAGCTAGTTGTAGTGTAGCCCTTGCTCCTTGCATTTCAAAACCCAATAAATTCAAAAAAATAATTAATCAATTTTACTAGGGTAGTATACAACATTGCCACTACCACCTACCTTTGACCTGTAGTTGCAGTTTTCACCACGTTCTAGAGTAAAAACCATTTCTACGCTGGGCAATTTCACCTACTAAAATTGTTAATTGAAAACCTAGTTAAATACCCAACTAATGAATTTTAGTGGATCAACTATATTGCCACTGAACCTTAACCACATGGCCCCTAGCCAAGAAGCTATCTACCTATGTGACCCTAAGAATCCAGTGGTTGTAGAACGTATATAGTCTCTTAGAAGACTTAGCCTAGACCTCTTCTACTAAAATATAGATGAAGAATACTACAACTTCACCGATGTGAAGATTGAACTAGGTTTAATCATTCCATATGTAGAATCTAAATCCAAGCGTGAGTTTGAAATAATTCACTGAAATGGGAAGAAGTACATCCCTTCCCCCTATGATCAAATAAAGTTGATAGAGTTCCATACATGCATGCTAGTGTAATTAATGGACATAGATGAGCTTAGTGAGGAAGTTACCAATCCCTTTAAGTTGAAGGAACCATTTTTTATCTGAGTCCCTCCACCTTCAACAAGAAAAATTGTAACAACTTGTGATCAAAGCCCCCCTATAGTGGCCAACAACTTAATGGTTTTCAAGAAATAATCATTGCAATGGTGACAAAAACAACTTGTCACCAAACCCATAACTAAGCCCAGTAAAGGTAACTAGTAACAAAAGGCTTTAAAACAAACTAATCCACCTAGACGTACACTAAAAGGAGCTACACCCATTGACAAGGGGTCCAAGGCATAAACATCAAAACGTAAGCCACAAACTCTAGGAAGGATGAAGGAAATTAAGATTACTAAGGCTAAAAGATCATAGGCTAAGGAAAAGAATTTCCTTATGATAATGGAACAAGCCAAATTATCCCTCAAACAAAAGAACATGTCAATAAACTTGTACAATCTAGTCATAACTTCTTTTGCCCATAGAGATACATTAGCTCAAGTGTTAACTTCTATTCTTATGAGAAGAAACATGCTTGTCAACAAAGAGTCAATCTACTCTATCATTGAGTAAGCTTTAGTTAAGGAAAATGAACATCAACCCATGCTCAGCTTTCATAATAGTGAGGTGGAGATTGACTTTCGAAATGGAGAAGTGCTGTTCACTTCTCTCCTCATTACTATATGTGTTGGTAGGTACAAGATTCATCATGTTCATGTTCATGATGGGATGACAACTTACGTGATATCGTACACCATTGTCAAGAAACTAGGCTTAACTGAGAACATTCAAGAAATCACCACCTTTGCATTTAAGTTATTTAATGGATCATGAGTAGTAGTGTAAGTTTATATCACCTTGGATTTCATAGCTAGTGAGCAATTCCCTACATCTGCCAACTTCCTAGTAGTTGGAGAGATACCCAACTTCAGCTTGATCCTAGGAAGGCCATGGTTGGCTAAGCTTCACATGGTATCATCTCTTATACATCAAGAGATTCACTTACCATACGAGAATGATGAAATTGTCATTTTTGGGAAAAATATGTTTCTACCATTGGTTAACTATGTCAACATCAACTGAGGTTTAGAGGTGAAGTTTCAAGAGAAAACTCTCGATACTTAGATTGGGATCAACAATAAGGACAACAATGATGGTAGCAACATCATTGTCATTTTTTGGAAAAATATGTTGCTGCCATTGGTTAACTATGTCAACATTGACTGAGGTTTAGAGGTGAAGTTTCAAGAGGAAACTCTTGGTACTTAGATTGGGACCAACAATAAGGACAACAATGATGGTAGCAACATCAACTTTGTAACATGAAGTGACCAACAAAGATGCATGTAACTTGACATGCTAAACAAGAGAGATGGTGAGCATAGGATTGTGCAAAATGAATTCTTTGATCTATCAAAGATCAACAAAAAGTTCATAGCAAGCATTTTATCCTTTCTTTAGTTAACAATCTTGTGTTTACCTTTACGACATTATATCATGTTTTATTGTTGGTTTTATCCTTATATGTTCTTTCAGGAGTATCCCATACTTGCTAGGATAGTATGGATTGTGGCTTGCTAAGGCATAAAATTGGCAACATCATGGATTTTTAAAACCTAAAAATGGCAACATCATGGCCTACTAAGGCCTAAAATTGGCGATATCATGGCCTGCTAATGCCTAAAACTGGTAACATCATGGCTTGCTAAGGCCTAAAACTAGTAGCATCAAGGCCCATTAAGGCCTAAAAATGGCACAAAATGGCTTGACAAGGCCTAAAGCTTGTAAATTAGTGGCCTCCATTCCTTTTATCTCTCTTATATTTATAATGTAACTTGTTACACCTTGTTTTACAGTTTTGCATTTCATTGTTAATCTTTGCTTCATAACTTTGTCTTTTATAGTCATTTTAAATGGTAGCCTTTTACACCAAAGATTAAAAAACATAGAAAAATGTCAAACATGAAAAATGACTAAAATATTATCATCTTTAACAACATGGAATAGTATATAAAGCTTCAACCACTATTTAGCTTGACTCTTACACTTTAGACTTGGTATAGGATGGTTAGAAGAGCTTATACACTAGCCAACATAATTATATCATGTAGGAGGCTTTTCACTAGCTTCCTTGGGTAAAAATGCCTTAAAAATTAACAGGTGAAAGCCTAGAGGACTAGGGCATAACATAAGCTCAAATTTCGATAACTTTTCAGCTCCTAAAAGTTGAATTTAAGCATTTTATGTTGGTACTAGAAAAAAATATGATGTTTAGCGTATTTATATTATGCAAGATGATTTTGACCACTTTCCTTTACTCGAAATGACTTAAAAACTAACTAGTGGAATCCTAGAGGCCTAAGGCATAACATAAGCCTAAACTTTGGCCACGTTTTAGCACTTAAAAGCTAAATTTAAGAATTTTACACTGGATACATAGCATAAATACGTTGGCCAGCACATTTATATGTTGGGTGGGGGTAAGAGAATTAAATGGAGCCTCAAATGACCTTTAAAATGATTAACCCTAGCCCTGAGACCTACCTTGAGCTTTCAGTAACCTTGAAAACCCAAATGATAGGTCAAAAATGGGTTGAAACTAATTAAACCTTGGAAAATATGCGAGCATGAGCATAAAATAGACTTTGTAGTGTATAATTTACAAGAAAAATTAAGAACAAGCCTTACACCAATATGAATAGTCTCCAAATGCTTGGCTCAACTCACCAAACCTATCTAGAGCCTTAGATAGCTATGGTACCTCAAAAATTAACCTAAAAAGTGGTCAAAATCAACCAAATCCTTCATTTATATACTAGATCTAGCACAAAATATCCTAGCTAGTGTATTTGTGAGGTGGATGAAGGTAAAATGATCAAACAAAGTCCTTGGTAACCTCCCAACTTGTTAGTCTCATTCCTAAACCCTAGTCATAGACACTGGTGAGCTCGAAAGCTAAGAGACCAAGTTGGATGACCTCCTAGACTACATAGACATCATGATTGATCATATTTCATTATATGTTACCTATCATTCCTTGTTTGACTTTGTTTCACTATGTTTTGATTTTACTTGACCTTATTTTACATTATTGTCTATTATTTTCATATCATTTGGTGTCATTTAACTTCATTTTCATCATTTTTACATCTTTTCTTCTTATTTTACCACATTTTCCCATCATTTGAAATCATTTGGATCTTACTTGACTTGATTTGATGTCATTTGACATTAGTAAGGCCTTGTTTAAGATCATTTTATGTGGTTCTAACCTTCATTTAATCTTATCCAACATCATTCAGATTTTGTTTAATCTTGTTTACCTTAATCTATACCTTGTAGGCTCCAGTGATCATGTTTTGACCTTGTTTGGCATTAATTTAATTTTTTTAGCCAAGATATACTTTATTAGTAGAGTATATTGCAGTATTTCAACATTGTTTTAACACTTTTATCACATAGGTGCCACTTAATGTGGTTATGTTGACATTTAGGAAATGAGCTAGGAGGATAAGAAAGAAAATTTGACTAGCCTTAAAGCCTAAGTTAGCCTCTCTCATGATGTTTTTAGACCAAGTTGATCTTGAATATCCAAGCCTTAAGCCTCAAAACCATTCTAACATACAACCTTAACACCTTGAAGTAGCTTGATGATGATTGACCTTGAAACTAGAAACTTCATGGAGGGTTGCTTAGATGAAATTCCAATTTAAACCAAGATGGCAAGAAGAAAACATATGAAACTAAGTTCCTCACTAGAACTTAAACTTGCTCAAGACATCATCAAACCTTTGAATAGAAACATTAAAGCCATTACTTGTGCTTGATTATGTCTAACAATCACATGTTTTCTTGTAGTGTTGTTATCATTGTTGATAGGTTGGAATGAATGACTGATGTTGATAACTTTGATGATCTACAACAAGTGAGCCTACATGACCTCTATATCTCTCTCTATCTCTCTCGTTCTATTTGGCATAATGAATAAATTGCAAGCTTTGTAAAATTTGTAATGCACATGACACAAATCTCTTAATGATGTACTAATAGTAGCCTATAGTGGCCTACTATTTGCTAGTTATCTCATGTAGCCTTATGAAATAGTTTTTAATAACATGTATGCTTTGTCTTATTTTCTTATCCTCTTAGAGTTGTACTTGTAGGATGAAAATTGAAAGTCATTATGAAGGTACAACTCATCACGACAGTAAGTTACCATGTGACCTTGATGTGTTTGACTTGGTTACCTTGTCCTGTTATGCCAAGAGTTACTTTTTTTACCCATCCTTAAGTCACAATCCCATAGTCCAATTACAATATTCCCTATCTTGAATAATAATTATGATCTATGTTTAACATTCATGCACCATGGTTATGTGACATCTCCTTTGTCATGCTCCACCATCAAGTTCATTGGATGTAACAAATCTTATTCAATAAGAAAACCAAACTTATTCAATAAGAAAACCAAACTATGTTAGACCTTACTAATGAAATATAATGAAGGTTTCACCCTACAACATAAATAAACAAATAAAAAAATAAAAATGAAAAAAACTAATTGCCAAGAAAGCCTAAAGGCCAATGAAGCCTAAAAGTTAAAACAATGGCTCTAAATAAGCAAAGGGAGGAGCGTAATGGCAAAAGTACCTTATAGCAGAGTGTTGGTTCTTCAAAAACATTACCAAGTAACCAACACTTCAAAGCAAAATGCATGAAAAATATACCAATCAGCCAACATGTTACTACCATATTGTAAACATAATGTTAACATGTGGAATCCATTGGCAACCCCTGTGACCACTTCCTTATAACTAAATATAGCCTCTACCCTATATCATCCCATCATAACCCTATCTAATCATCACAAGTACTCTTTAGCATGTTTTGATAGCTATGGAATCAAGTATAGAGAGGAAATGTTAGTGATGTAATAGAGGTGGTGTTTTTCACTTTTTCTCAATTTCTCTCTAGTTAATCCTTAAAACATCAACAAAGAGAGGCCAATGAAACACCAAAAAGAAAATTCATGTTGTAGCTTGTGGTTAAAATTCATTGTAATTTGGTGAAAAATAATGGTAGACATAATTGCCTTATTTTTCCCAATACCTAGCATTATAACATTCACCACTAGAATTTGAGGTAGAACTTTTAATGTAAAATGTAAAGTTTACAGTTCATAGGCTGTAAATCTCACACATATTAACTTATGAAGGCTAAAAAATTCTTGGTAAGTTATGATTGCCTCACTTTCCAAGTGGAAAAATGTGTATCATGCATATACCTAAGCTTGGGAAGGCTAAAAATGCCTTGGGAACCACAAAATTTGGGTTTTTCTCAGTTTTTGTGTTGGCCATAGTAATTTATATGTTTGAACCACTTGAAGCCAGTGTATACATGCTGAAGCTAGTGGGAAGTGAACATATAAATGCTGAAGCCAACATATAAATGATTTATTTTCATTTATAAAACTTGTAAAATTTCATAAATAAGCTAGGCTTGGATGGCCTACAACATTAGAAATTTATAGTAATTTGTCAACAATCATGTTAGAAATATTTAGCAATGGATTAGACATCACATGACTTATATAAACTAAGCTTGAACTCTTGAAAAGGACTTTTGGCAAATTTGCATTCAGGTTGAACCAGAGACTATTAGAGTAATGTAGATCCACCAAAAGTCCAACAATTGGTTTACCATTACAACACAGGTCCTATCATAGAGTGACCACCAAAGAGCTTTTGGAGCACAACTTGGAATTTCCAAAAGTGAAGTTGACTGTAGGACATAATTTGTTGGCTTCACTGGGCTTCAAGCATTCTTTGTGTAGCTCTTTGTGCATTTAAAACATACCAATTTGTGCCAATCTAAACTTTGTTTCTGCAACAATCTTTATTATTTTAATAAAGATTTGTAGTTCATTTGTGTAGTATAAGTTTATTTTGTGTTTCTCTAGGATTAAATTTACATTTTTAATTAAATTTATTTACATCATTTTATGAATTATAAATTCTTGGATGATTAGCAAGACCATCTAGAATGCTTTTGATCTCTTTTCCCAAGGTGTGTGGGATCTAGAGTTAAATTGCTTTGCTAGAAATCTTTGGTTTTTAAACATTGAATTTTTCTAGTGTTACAAGAATCCACATACCTAAGCATAAATTATTTGGAAAGGTTATCTAGTGATGAAACATTTTAGGATTTAGAATTAGGATACTCTTCTAGCGATGAGTTCAATAACAATGAGTCTAGATATGAACTGAGGAGTACTAAAGAGAAACTTACCAAATCTAGGTCACCAAATATAATACCAAAAATTATTGGAAAACTTAAGGTTTGAAGAAAAATAAAATTCAAAGAATAATTTTAGCCTAATGAAGAAGATCACTAGGATCCTCTCCCAAATATGTTTAGAAAGTTAGGATTTTGAGATAAAGGAAAATATGAAATAATAGAGTATTTAAAAAGGATTAAAGCTAATATTAGCCTGTATCAACTACTTCAAATGGAAGGATGCCTCAAAATAATTTTAGAGAAAATTAAAAACAAGAAGAAGGTGAGTAACATTACCACAAAGTACATTCATAGTATGAAATCTACTAGTAAAACACAATTTGTTACCATAGAGATTCATCCTCTTTCCGATTAATTCTTAAGTTGAAGGGTAGATATTTGCATAATTATTTAGTTGATTTAGAAGCCATTTCAACATTAATTCCTATGATAATATTTTTAGGTATGTTAAAACCTTAAGGAAAATCGAGAAAAAGAATGTTTGTGTGGTTGCTATGTTTATAGGACAAGAACATGGAGACCACAAGGAGAGCTACAAAAGAATGAAAAAGTGAAGACTGCAAGTACTCAATGAGAACTTTGGTTAAGACAAAAGGAGAGCTCAAAGAAGATGGTCATCTACAAGGTCTCAAGGAAGCATGTGAGAGTTCAAAGAACATGGATAAGGAATGAAGACTTCAAAGCTCAACTTCAGTGTTCAAAAGGAAGCTTTAACATTGAAGAATCAATTATAGAGAAGATGTTTCCAAGAATCAATAAATGTCTCTCATCAAGTGATGATGTCTCCTAATAGCAGTAGACATCTTGACCAAAGTGAAGAAGAACTAGTGAAGACATCTTGCAAAATAGTGGGCATCTACTATCAAGAGAAGATGTATCCCTGATGATGTAAGCGTCTTGGCTGAGTTAAGGTTGCTTAGAAGAAGACTTCTCTGAGTAATAGTAGACATATCCCTTGTGTAGAAGGTGTCTACATGAAGATGTCTTCTCAGATACATCTCCCTTGTCAAGAATACATCCTTATTGAATGGAAGTATGATGCAACAAGACTTGTCTAAGAAGATGTCTCTAGTGACCGTTCAATAGTTGTTGCCCAAATTTTGAGATGATTTTAGAAACATCTAGGCTATAAGAAGACTTCATTCTCTTAGGAAATGTGCAAGTGTTGTATGCAAGAAAGTGTCAACTTCAAGCAATCAATGTGCATATCATTATATTGTATTTTTATGCCCCATTATACTATCTTTTGTACTATTCTAAGAGATCTATTATGTTGTATCTCAAAGTGCAAGGACTAGCAGGTTAGTTGCATACTTTCGTTGTAATTCTTGGTTTTATTTTGTGCCATGTGGGGTAGATGTGCTTCTTATGAGAAGGCATCATCCTTAAGATTGTTAGGATCCTATGTGATTGAGTGTTGGTGTAGCACCATAAAACTCTGGAGTGGAGCTCAAGTTGTAAAGGTTGTGGAATCCTATAAAGCACATTTTAAGCTTATCGAGACCTTGTAGGGTTGAGTAGATTCATGGTGTCAAATCACTTTGGAGTAGAGCTTAGAGTTGTATAGGGTATGATGCCCTTCAAATCACATTTTGAGAGGAACAAATTTTGGAGGTGTGCAAGCAATCTACCCTTCAAGTGTGGACTATCCAAGGTGGGAAACCACATTAAAACTAGCTGTAAGTTTTGTGGCTGAAACTTTTAATTTAGGGAACTTATTAAATCCTCCATTCTAAGTTCAATGATTCTCAAATATGTGATCAATTGAGATTAAAACCTAAAAAATCAGATAAGAAAATTATCCAAGTTGACAAAAGTAGAGTTAGCATAGTAGGTTAATTACCAAACATGTTACTTTAGTTAGCTTTAGATCTAAGGGTCAAAAGTAGAGTCACTATTTAAGTAGTTGATATCCCTAATTCCTATAGCTTATTATTAAGTAGAAATTGGAGCTGAAATTTCCCTTGATGTATAGCTACATATTACACACACATGTGGTTACCATGGAAAGGTAAATCAAATCAAATTTATATATATAGTGAGCCACAAATGATAAATAACGTGACTTTAGATGGGAAGAATAAGAGAGTTGAATCTAGAGAAGTTGAATTAGGAGTCATCTCAATTTGAAAAATATAGGTTATGCATTCTAATGACTAAACAAAATAATTTTTGGAATTATATTTTGATGGGACTTGTAATTCAAATGGATCAAGTATTGACATTATCCTAATTGGCCCAGAAAATCAAGTAGGTTTGAAAGCTATACAACTAGAATTTTCTTGTACCAATAATAAAGCTAAGTATGAAGCTTCATGTAGAGGGGTGAGAATGACACATGAAAAAGGAATTACCAAATTAGTAGTTAAGGAAGACTTAAAGCTCATATGTGATTAATTTGAAGGGAAGTGTAGTGTTAAATGCTAATTCCTTAAAAATTAAAGGCAAATATCAATAAGATTACTCAAAAATTTTATGGAATATAAAACTAAAAACATTCCAAGAGAAAAGAATCAAAAGGCTAATAAACTTGTGGTAGTAGCTTCAAATCATGACTTATGAAGAAAAACTAAAAGCCATTAGATAGTAATTGAGTTAGAACTAGATCCAATAGTTCTTGATAATGAGAAATGTTTTCAAGTGTTTGAAGATGATCATCGAATAATTTGATTTCTTAATAGCATAGAAGAATTTAGAGGCTAGATTTATGAAAAGGTTAATTTAAGATCTAAAGAAAAAAGGATACCAAAAAGGGTGCTATAGTTAGAAGAAGAATTCAAATAGAAATTATTACAAGGATTAGATGTTTAAAATCTCAAGGATCAACCTTATGAGGCAACTAATTAAGAATGTCAAGATGCTTTAAAGCTTCTCAACATTGGAAAAAAGCTTCAATTGAACATAAAGGAAAATTGATGCAAGTTCTCAGAGAAAGTTTGGACTTTTTTTCTTGGTCATATGGTCGCTTAATAACTTTTGATTCTAAATTTATAACTCATAAAGTTGGTCTAGAAAAGGATTGTAAGATAGTTAAATAAAAGCTAAGAAAGTTTAATATAGTCTTCGAGCTAGCAATGGAAGCTAAAATTAAGAAGTTATTAGGAGCTAGCATAATATATTCAATTTGATACTAAGCTTGGATGGATAATTTAGTGCCAGTTAGGAAAAAGAATGGAGATATAAAACTATGTATTGATTTTAGGAATTTAAATAAAGCTTCAATTAAGAATAGATATCCACTTCCAAGGATCAAGGAAATGCTAATAAAGGTATCAAGGTATTAGCTATACTCATTTTTAGATGGTTTTTTAGGCTATAATCAAATAATAGTAGATAAAGTTGACAAATTTAAAATGGCATTTATCACTAAATGTGGAACATTTGTGTACAAGAGGATGCTCTTTGACTTATTAAATGTAAGGGATACTTTTTAGTGTGCTATGGATTTTACTTTTAAAGGGCTTATTGGGAAGTTTGTTATCATTTATTTAGATGATATTATAGTTTATTCCAAACATGAGCTTAATCATATTTCTCATTTACAATAGATATTTAATAGATGTCGGGAGTTTGGTATTTTCTTAAATCCCAAAAAGTGTATCTTTGAAGTAAGATTAGGTAGTCTAATTGGGCATATAATATGTGAAAAAGAAATAGCTATTGACTGAGCTAGAGTTGAAGCCATTCAAGATATTGAACATCCCACAAATAAAAAGGCATTAAGATCTATCTTTGAAAAAGTTAAAGTTTGTTAAGAAATTTATTTCCTAATTTACTAAAATAGAAAAACCTCTTTCACATATGTTGAAAAAGGATGTTGAAGTAAGAAAGAGTAAAGAATCACTTGAAGCTTTAAATCAAATTAAGAAAGCCATTGTAGAAGCTCCATATCTAGTAAAGCATAAATTAAAAGAAGATTTTTGACTGTATGATTTCTCTACAAAGGACTTGTTAGCTATAGAGTTAACATAGAGGGATAATATAGAAGAAAATCCAATTAAATTTTTTGGTTAGTTGCTAAAAGATTCTGAAAGAAATTACTTAGAGAAATTAGAAAATAAGCATTTTTCATGATTAAAGCCTTGGAATATTTTAAAACAGTTTAGTTCATATTATGACCATAGAACTAGTAGTAAGGCAATTCCTATCTCAAAGTGAGATTGGATTAAAGAGAGATAATTGAATAATCAAGCTATAGCAATTTAGTTTCAATTTAGAAATTTTAAAAATAATTAAAAATATGGAATTATCTAGAATGATGACAAAAGAACCTAAATAAGAAGTGCTAGCCCTTTCTAAAATCATGAATTGTTATGATGATATAATAAAATTTCTTATTAGCCAAGAGATTCCCAAGAATCTATTTAAAAAAAAAGATAGAACGTTGATAATTAAAACTAAGAAATACATTAATACTTAGGGAACTCTTTATAGAAAGGATTTTAGAGGTATTTTATTGGAATGTACACCAAATAAAAAAATTAAAGGGATGTTGAAACAATTCCATGATCATAAGAGCTTGTATTATGAATCCCTAAGAGCCATATGAAGCATACACTGAGATATGACTTTTACTAGTCCACTATGTATAAGGATGTGAGAGAGAAAATTTTAACCTACCATAAGTGCCAAATACATGAACTGAAGCCAAAAAAGACTAATGCTTCACTGAAACTAGTGATAATAGATATCCTTTTCATAGGTGTGAATTTGATTTTATAGGATTTATTACTCCATCCAAAGTAGACAATAAATTTATTTTAATACCTATTGATTATTTTACAAATTGGCTAGAAGATAAAGTGCTAAGGAGAAGCACATTCTATGATGTAATTAAGTTCCTAGAAAAAAGCATTATGAATTGCTTTGGGATGCTAGAATCTTTAGTAACCAATAATGGCATAGAATTCTAGTTAGCTGAATTTGTAAGATGAATGTCAAAAAAATCAATCTTACTATATTAATCTTTAAACTACTATCTACATAAAAATGATCTAGCTAAATCCACTAACAAAAAGCTAATCTCATACATTAAGCATTCCATGGATAACAATGTGAAGAATTGACATGAACTATTACAAGGAGTCCTATGGACTAATAGGATTAGAATAAAAAAATTTCTAGGAACCTCACTATTTAGTTTAGTTTATGGGTGTAAGGCTTGAATAACTAATATAGTTGTATTAGCAATAGCTAGATCTATTAAAAATTATAACCCATGATCAAACATGTTGGCTTTATTGTTAAAAATAAAAGCTAATATTGATGAAGCTTGAGATAAGCTCTTTCATACTATAGTGTTAATGAAGAGATTGCTTAATTTCCAAGCAGGATGGAAGTCATTTCGAGAAAAGACTTGGCCTTTTTTATGGAAAGTTAATAAGAAAGATAAAGCTAACAAATATTTGGCTAGGTGGATTGGGCCATTGATGATTAAGCAAAAAGTGACTAAAACATTTTAAAGCTTGCTTCACTAGAGGACAAGTGTTAAGCTACTCATTCAATATCCTTCATTTGAAGCATTATCTCAAGCAACCACCCACTAAAGCCACTCAAGAATGACCAACAAAATTATAAATAGGTACATAGTATGCTGTAACAAATTAGCACTATATAGTAAGACTAAGGTTAAGCTATAAAATCCATAAGCTTATCATGAATGGGAAATCAAGGCCCACTATGAGAAGAAGATTATTCTCAAGTTCAATGAAAGTCACCATGAGAGCTAGACACTTTATCCTATATCTATTTGGATGTTGTTCAAAACATGTACATAGGGATTTATATAGATCTATCTCACATGGAACAACGTATAGTACTGCATTCATGTGATGGCTCTTAGATGAGTTCTCTACTCTCATGAGTGGGAAATCAATCCATTTCCTTGGGTGGAATAAATTTCCAAAGTTCTCTAACCTTTTACTAAGAGGAAACTATTATGAAGGGAGCTCAAATTAGGCCTTCAATTATGGAGGTGTGTTGGTGAATCGGCCTAAGAATGAAATTGAAGAAGGGCTCAAAATTTCAAAAAAGGAACCAAAGGAAGAAGAGAAGTCAAAGGAAGATGCCAATTTTGCAAAGCCCAAGGAAGACTAGGATTCAGAGAAAGGAGCACAAGCTATGGTATTTGCTCAAGTTGCTACTAATTTGGAGTATGATGGAGCCTCTAAACATAAAATTTTTAAGGAAAGTAATGATTATTGTAAAATGTTGCCCAGTTTACTAGCTTAGCTTTAGTATTTTTATTTTAAAGGTTTTAGGATTGGAAATTTTCATCCCTGCTAGCCTTAAGTTATAGGGGTTTTTCCCCATACAAAAATATTTCAACTTTTATTAAACTATATGTTAATGTACATAAATGTCTTATTAAGAAGTTCGTTGTTTGGGGAAAAATTGTTAGTGCAATAATTGACCATAGGCATGGGAGAAAATTGTTGATACAACAATTGAGCATAAGTATGGAATAGTTTAGGATTATAATGATGAGCTTGATTCTTCTCATGACACCATCAAATAAAATCACATTCTAAGATAAAGGTAGAATAAATGGTCAAAGAAATATTTAATGGAAGATTGCTTTGAGCTTTAAACCCTCTATTCAAAAGTGTAATTCATGGTAGCATTTCTAAAGCAAAGGATAAGTTTCATTTTTGAAATAAAATCTCATAGCAATAATGAGCTAGGATTTGAGCTATTAAGTAATTGTTAAGATGAGTTACAATTAAATTTTTTTGGAAAAAGGCCTTAATAGAGAAACAACACATTTTAAATTTGTAGAAAAAGAATTTCAAAGCTAAGCATACCTTTCTAAGGATTTTCTATCTATTATTTATAAAATCAAAAATCTAGTTTTTTCAAGTCTAATGAAGTGTTTTATAGATTAATTTAATTAGGCATTAGAAGTAGAGCTTGTGGATTAGTTAAGGATCAAATTTGTATTTCTCTAGTTGTAAGTAAGTCGAGCGCATCAAAAATGGAATCGTAGGACTTAAGAATTAGTTTCATGCAGATGGCATTAGAGCAAATAGTTGAGAGATAATAGAAAAAGAGCTTAGTTTTTCCACATCAGCTAGTAGAGTAAAAAATTTGGTTTGGTAACAAATAAGAAGAAGTGGCTTTATTGAATAAGCTATAAAAATTTAGAGGTGGATCATAGAATGGATAAGTGACTCTACAAATAAAAGCTTTGATTAGTTCTACCATGTAAACATAATGATGAGTTTGTAGAGCTAAGTTTGGGATCCATAAGATAACATGAGAATAGCTATGCTAAGTCAACTCTAAGGTTTAAAGTGTTAAAAGTAGCTTTATGAATTAGTCTTATGGCCATGTAAATAGTTATATGAAGTTAGATTGTAGAATAAAAAACAACTCTATAAGTTGGCTCTTCCACATAGGCATCATCTTATCATAACTTAAGGAGTGAAATAGAGACTCTCTATAATGGTTCTATGAGCCACATCACCGTTTGATCATGGAGAGTGAAAAGGGCTTGTACATAGAAAAAACATCTACCTTACAGAAAATCTTGTTTTTAGTTCTACCACATCAACTTCTTTTATGTGGTAAGATTCATAAAACTTAAAAGTTATGGTAAAATTTGTTTCAGCACGAGGAGGTTCATAGAACTTTAAAATAAATTTATGAAATAGCTATACTATGTAAGCTCTCTGATTAGCACATATTCATAGAACCAAAATATGGATGTACAAAGAAAAGCTAAAGTTGGTTCTGCAAGTCATGTCAGCTGTGTGGATTAACCTCTCCACATCAGCTCTTGAAAAGTTAGTACACTTTTAGAATTAAGGAAACTAGTTCTTGAAGAAAGCTTTGAAATGACCTTGCTATATCAGCATACATAGGGAGCTCATAGAATTGAAGATTAGCTCTACAAAATGATTTTTCCATGTTATTTTGTTATGTAGTGCTATATTTGTAGAGCTAAAGAGAGATTATGCAAAAGAAATCTTTCACATTAGTGAATTCCACATTAGCATCTTGGGGTAGAGTAGTTTAGTAAAGCCATATTTCTATTATACAAACAGAGTATGCAATGTCAGCATAAGCTATGTTAGCTTCCACAACATTAGCTTCTAAGAAGTCATAGTTCATTGAACCAAAAAGGGGTTCTACAAAATAGCTCTATAAGTGGTAAGCTTAACCCCATAGCTATATTCTCATTTCTATCACATAAGATACTTAGTGAGGTTTGTAGAAGTAAAATTAGTTTTACAAGAATAAGTGGAAGTGGTTCTACAAGCGACATCATTACCCAAGATAAGAGCTTGAAATTAAACATTTGTTAGGTTTGCCAAGTCAAATCTAAGGAAAACAACAATTTTTGTAGAGCCAAATTTTATCCTCACTAAGGAGTCCTAATTTTATTTCTTCATGTTGGCATTGAAGAAAGAATGCTATTCATAGAGAAAAAATATGATTCTACAAAGCAGCTATGAAATGAACTTTGCCACATCATCATATGCATGAAAATTAGCTTGTAGAGCTAATTTGTAGAGTTAAATTTTCATTCTATAAGTGAGCCCTAAAATGACAACATTTGCCACATTAGCTACTAAGGAATCCTATTTTGTATAAAAAACAACTTATTATACAAAATAGCTCTATGAGTGATAAGCTCAAGCCCATAGCTATATTCCTGCTTTTTCCTTGTAAGCCACTTCCTTGAGGCGGATCTATAGAAATAAGATCTAAATTGACCAAGGAAATCCAAAATAATCCTATGAGCTACATCATCATTTATATACACCAACATATAAAGGAAAGCTTATAGAACCAAAAATTAGCCTTATAAGATAACTCTACTCAATTCGCTTCACAACATCAAAGGAGATAGACAGTAGAATGAGCTCTGTATATGACACATGGAGTCTATTTAAAGGAAGTTTAAAGAATAAAAAATTGACTCTATAAGGAATGCTAAAAATGATTCTATGCAGCCATGAAAGAATTTCATAGTTAATCCTTCATAGAGCCAAAATGTGATTATACAAGATAGCTTTAGAAAATTGCTCGACCACATCATTCCTATTTGTAGAAATGAATTTTACAAGTTATGCAACTATTGGTCTCACCACACTAGCATAAATAAAATGGAAATTCTTGTAGAGATAAAATTTGATCAATGGATCGATGTTATGCACTTGAAATTGAATATAAAAGAAGTCGACTTATTTGATTTTGATGAAGAACATAAACTGAAAGAGAAGTTAGTTTTCAATCAATGGAATCAATGGAGCAATGAAAAGAGATTTATGAGAAAATAGGGCTACAAAAACTAGGTTTCAGACCTAGGGGAAACCTAATAGGAGATGTTCTCAAATTGACTAGTAGTAGGAACATTTTATGAAAGGGAAAAGTTGTAATTCAAAGGGAATAGTAAATGCTTCATTGACATCAATGTTAACAAAGAATATGAACTCTATATATTGATTGAGCCAAACATTATAGAGATTGAGGCATACTAGTATAATTAGAAAGTGATTAGTAGAAGATTTTAGAACCACCCAAAGTCAAGAAAAGCCATTAGGGTTCCTCTAGCTAACTTGATGAAAGCATGGGAATATTGAAATGTTATTTCAAAGTCTTTAGAACTTAATTTTTTACATTAAATTTTAATTTTTGCCTTAAATTTTCATCCTATTTGCAAAATAAATATTGTTATATATTTACATGTTTGGGCCTAGGTAGCTCTAATGAACAATAAACCTACTTCCTTGTCCAATTCATGAATGACACCGTACAAAGAAGTTTGTTTGAGATTGAAGGGTAAGAACTCCAACTAAGACTCAACTTATTTTTATTAAATTTTATATTAACTAAGGTTCTTGTGCCTAAGAGAATGACCCTAATTTCTATAGGATATGCATCACAGAGAAGAGCTTAGCTAGAAGAGCCATGCTACGACTTCTTTCTAGTCGTCTACCAAAGAGGCTACTTCAACACACAAGATTTGGAACTTCTCATGAATTGTTTTTATTTCCATTTGATTAAGCTAATTTTAAAATTTTCTTCACAAACTATTGATCAATAGGTAATCAATGAAATAATAGAAAAATATCATGGAACTATCTTCCTACATGCTTGATACACCTATATTTCAATAGGAGGCTTTAAATGCAAGGCTTTTAGGGTACCCAGGTTTGTAGCTCCTTATTTGGCTACACTGGAGGTTGGAAGTTAGATGTAAGAAAGCCCTCTGATGCATGATTATAAATATAAGGAAAATTTTTTCCTTAATTTTAGGTTATGGGATTTTATCAATGCAAATCATCTAAAAGGAATGATGAGAAGGTATAGAGAGCAATGAAGTTTTCCCCTAGCCTAGAAGAGGATTTATTACACATGAAAGATTAGGAAGTTACATGAACCTAATGAAATTGACATATTATACCTAAATGGCTCTAATAGGGAGATAAAAAAAACTAGGTAAGAAGCTCAAGTGTAGCTTAAAAAGTGTTTATTAATGAAGTTGCTAGTGTCAGCTTGTGATGGACCTATAATAGAAGTTTGTAGATAGATGAAGGAAAAAGAACATCCTTTGAATAGAAATTTTTTAGAAGATCACTTGACATTGATGGAGATGAATTAATTCTCATGGAGGCTACTAGATCCAAAAAACACTATTCTAGATGAAAGAGTTCCTCTTAATAAAGAAGAATATGCTAGAGTAAGGATCATAAGGAAAGCTAGAATCGATCAAGTATGGGAAGAGAAAGAACAACAAAAATAATTAGAGAAACAAAGGTTAAAGGACCCTCAGTAGTAATAAATGGTGCAATAGAATATGAAAGAGTAAGAACAACTAAAGCTAATTAAGCTTCAACACCAAAAAATAAAAATAAGAAGAAAGCTCATCCTTAGCCCTTACGTTTCCCTTAAACTATTTGATGAAGGGAGCAACTTAATCATTCAAAATCAGAACAAAGAAGGTAAGATTATACTAAGCTACAAGCTCCCTACTATTTCAAAGATAAAAGCTAGTATCATCTTCTAGTACAAAGAAGATAAGAGATAATTAGATAGCTAAGGTGTAAGAGTTTTTGATATAAAATGAGTAGGAAATGTCAAAGCTATGAGGGAAAATGAAGAGTTTTAAAGAAGAGAATGAACATCTCAAAAATGGTTAGCTACAATAAAGAGCAAGTAAACAATTAATTGAAAGAAAGGTTAGCTACAATAAACTTCAAGTTAGAATAGGTCATAAAGGATAAATATTTAGATTAATCTCATATTACACTTCCAAGTTTTAAGGAAATAATTATTGAGATGCATTATGGGAAGGAATGAATGAAAGAAATAGATGAGGAGATTACAAAAATGAGAGAAAAGCAAGCCATATTTACACACATAGAAGGGAGAATTCATGGATTATATGAAATAGCTACAAATAAAAGAGAGCAACTACCCCAATATAAGTAAAGCTTCCTTAACTCAATGATGATGGTAATTATAGACATTATGCATGAAACTACTTAAAAGAAGCTTGAATTCAAAAAGGCTTATTTTGGCACAAGAGTTTCTTTTGTTAAAATAAATAATTCAATAACCAAATTAGGCTATGGAAAGAGTAGTGTTGAAGAAATCATTAGGAAGCTTGATAGCTCTAAGTGAGTTTCAATGAATTAGACTTTCAAGGTCCTCATTAATCATGGAAAACTATCATAATAGTTAGCTATGGAAGGGCTCCAAGTGTAATGAATGAAGAAGATCTACCAAGAAGCTAAACAATCAACCAAAATATTATAGTTATCTGAGAAGAATGTGATGAGATTATAGCTTAAATTATGTAACTATTGTAACTACCTGATGAGTAGCGAGGTACCCCTACACTCAACCATTTGAATACAAGCATTTACACACAATCTGGTCAAACTCCGTGGACAGGCTAGTTGTGGTATCTAGATAGTTACATGTTGATCGCAGTTCATTGTCTTCCCACTTGGACTAGTATTTGCTTTGTCACATATGGTTTAGTCTAGAGTGAGGCATATGATGTGATCCTAAACTAGTGCTACTCCTAGAGACAATGGAAAATAACTTTTTTTTAAACTAATAAGCAATAAGAAATGAAGTCTAAGCTAATGGGACATGGGAGGA
>MNCI01010871.1:850517-1005077 GCA_015680685.1 Gnetum montanum | reverse complement strand
AAATAATTAAACTAAGTGAATGTAGCAATGATGAAGTAATCTTGATCTTTATTTCTGGTCATGTGCGCATCCAAGTACGTCACACTCGAATAAAGGTGCCGTACAATTACAAGGATCACATTGTGGGTATGCATTGGGAAAATATTCTAAATCCTATGGAAACAAAATGCAAGGGCTTCGCTACAACTACTAGAAAGATACCTAAGTGTGGCAAAGGTCCACTTATTTATAGGCTAAAACAGGCTCTATGTAAATAGGGCCACGTCGACGCATGAAGGGATGCGTCGACGGGGCCACATATATGGGGCCTCGTATATGCAGCCTAGTTGACACATTGACTGCTTAGCGCTTCATCATACCCCCACGATTGAATAACAACTTGTCCTCGAGTCAAAGAAAGTGAGGAACAAGCTCAATTGAATACATAGTGGATAGGTATGGGATTATTGACTGACTAGAAATTTATTCATGCCGCAGTGGAGAATGAAACAAAATTTGGACATAGACACAAAAGACAAAACTTGTCGAACTCATGGGGTTCCTATTAGTGGTGGATCCTCCATGAGTGCCTTTCCTTTGTCCTATGCATTAGGCTTCTGAGATTGATACCATTGAAGATGCACCTGATGTTTCTCCTCTTCTTTTTGAGGATTATGAGCCGTCCATGCTGATGTTCCAATGTTTGATGGAGTTGGTACTTTTCATGGACATGGTAGCTACAGGAACACTTGATTGGCCTTGACATGCCATGCCGCAAATAGCTGTCATTCCTCTTTATTGGCTTGGGTCCTAACCTCTCCTCCCTTTGCTTGGATAGGTTATGTAGTAACAAGAGTTTCATGATGAATGCTGAATGATTGCCTTCTACTTTGCATGTTTTGCATGAGGTTCTTGGCCTCTACCTCCCCCAAGTTGTTCAGTTGCACCTTAAGAAGGTCCTCCTTATTGTCTTCTTTTAGGGGCCATCTATAATTACACAAAGATCAATTGTTAGTAAGGTTATTGAAAAAAGCTCAATGATTTCATACCTTACTCATTGCCTTTAATTAATGTTGCATTCTTTACTTAGTGTGATTTTAGAGTTAGAAATTTTTCAAGGAAGTTTCCCTTACAGTTTAATGTCAGACCTGGTTTTGAGGAATGCTTGATAAAATGATGACAAAGGAAATAATAGAATTGGAAATGAAATACCTAGAGGGTATAGGATGATGTGGTGCACAAATTACAAAAGTCACACAAGTGGGTCCTCCCCAAAGTAGGTTCCAACCTATATGTCCTTGTGTAACCACACCTTAAGATGTCCATAGGCACTAGAAGGGATAAATGTAATCTATATCGATGCAAAAAAAAACACACACACATGTTGATACCACTGTGATGAGGTATGAATTCAATGTTATACAAGACACGAGTCACAAATACATGAACAGTGAGATGGAATGAATCGGAGAAGGGGTTGTAGAGATTGGGATGTGAGGTAACTAACTCTGGGTACAATGAATCTTGAGTGTAGGGCATGATTAATGTGTCATTAGCCTGTCATTCCAAAATCAAGACCAAGTCCATTCCTCTGATCAGTGACATCGGATCGTTTCATCCAATGATGGACAACCATAAGAACACCATGACAGCAAGGCATACGATCACTTGGCGTTTTGTGCAAGGGAGGAGTGACTTGGAATTTCTTTGCAGCATATTTTTTGTTTGGCCACTTTGGCACACTCTCTTTTCCCTCTCTTCTCTCTTTCTCTTTTTTTTTTATTTTTTTATTAGGTGCCTTTAATACTCTTACTCCCATTTGCATGATAGCACCTACAGATGTCACCAAGGAGAATCCACAAGTTCCCTTGATGTCACACCCTAGCCATTCCCTCTTAGTTCGTCATTTTTCACTTTGGGCATAATGAACACAGAATTACTTTGAGTTGTAATGATTTCAAGAGTATCATCGTACCTAGAGTAGAACCTCTTATTAATAGAATGGTTGGGTGGATGTGATGGACTCGCTGTTCAAATAATTAGTCACTTGAGAGTTGATAGCATAGAACAACACCTCAACCAATGAGTCACATGAGTGTTTTATTCATAGATGAGATTACTCATAAAAAGATAAAAAGACAAAAATGTAAAACAATAAATTAAAAGGTGAAAAAATGGAAAACAAAAAGTTGAAAAATTAAAGAAATAGAAAACATTTATTAATTCTGTGTTGTTAGAATGGAGGATACCTCCCATAACTAAATGGTTGAACATGGCTAGAATTAATAAATGGAAGATGATGATCCTTGCATGTTGAAAATATTGGGACCTGGTCATACTTACCCCATCGTGCTTCACACACCTGATTATAGTAAGCATAGTGGGGCAATTTATAAGATGTAGTTTCCAGATAATAAGTTGACCCACTATGATAATTGGGACTATTAGATGGTATGCAAGGATCAAGATGTCATCCTTCATGGTTGTATTCATTGGGCTGTATGGTTGTTGGAGTGTTAATTGGTGGCACTGATGAAGTAACATGAGACGTTGGGTTTGAAGAGAAGGATGCACCACAGTGTTGAATTTGTGCTGAGTTGGAGGATGAAGTGGCATTGGAATTGTGTTGTCCCTTCCTAGGGTCATTTCTAAAGAAGGGACACCTTCGATGTTGCTGAGGTCTCTCACTACTATTGGCAATAGTAGCACAAGTAATGTTCGGGGGTTGTTGCTGTGGTGCAGACACCTTAGGAATAGTTGGTGGCGATGTAGAGGGAGGGAAAGGATGAGAATGTTGAAAATTAGGAGAAGTGTAAGATGCACAAGGAAGTGGTTGTGTTGAGGACATGGGATGATAGTATTGAGGAGAATGATAATGTGGTGGGATAGAGTATGTTGGCCCAGTTGGAGAAATAGGGTATTGGACTAGATAAACATTTGGATTCGGATGATATGAAGGGTGTCTCCGATTTAGGGGTGGCTTCCCCCACGACTGGGATTGTTGCTACTATGATCGAACACAGTATCTCTGTACAAACTCGGGATGTAACGTGCTTCCCCAATGCTCATATAAATGTAACAAGATTGGGCATTTGTCATTGGGGTGATCGTACAGGAAAATGTTGCATTCATACGTGTGATTGGAAGTTGGGCTCTTATTTTCCTTATCCCTTCAGGTTGTCAAAACTCTATCTCCAATGATATTGATATATTCTCCACACTTTTTATGCGTCCATTCCAACATCTTATTGATCTTTGCCTCGACTTCCTCTAATGATTATTGTACTAGCAAAGATGGTTCTTTCCCCTTATGGTAGGTTGATTTCTCCTTTTTGTGATTATGGACCTTTGTTAAGTTGAGATTCTAGTCCCATTGATGTTTTTCAACACTCTCCCATCTAGCCATTTCTCCTTCTTCTTTTGCTATTGATGGGTTCGTAGCTTATATAGTTGACCTTGGGTGTACATTATCTAGGATCTCCCTTGTTTCATTACGGAGCCCATCTATGATATGGTACATTAGCCTTTCCTTGGAGAACCCATGGCCTGGGTAGTTGTTAAATAGTACATAATATCTTTCTAAGGCCATGTCCAAGGGTTCATGTTGCACTTGTTTCCATTCTTGGATTTGTCTCCTGAAGGTTGACACTCTTGCATAGGTTTGATATATTTCATTGAAAAGTTCTACCATTGTCCACCAACGTCTAATTGATTTTGGTTTTAATGACCTATACCATACTTTTGCTTGGCCAACGAGTGTAAGAGAAAAGAGCTTAAGTTTTTTCCATCCATCATGGAAGGCTTGTAGATGATGTTGGGGATCTAAATCATAGCCTCTTGAAAACTTAGGAAAGTTGTTTAAGTTAAGCCTAGGTAGAAGACTTTCCTTATGATGCCTGTAGGGTATTCGAATAGCCTCTTGTTTTTTTTAAGCTTATAGTGGTCAGTAGGGGTTCATCTTCACTAGGTATGTTATGCAGTTGTGAGTTCGAACGATGTTGTTTGTGTTGATGCGCATAAGAGACCCCTACATCAGATTGGGTACTTCAAACTTCATCTTCATTATCATATAATTTTTTGGTTCTCCAATGAGTTTCCATACTAGTTGTTGCATTGTCATAGTCTTGTGAGAGAGACATGGTTGTAAATTTGTGTGTGATTTGATTACAATTATTATTATTATTTTTCTGAAAGATATATCGTCAAGGCTTTGTTACAGTGATCTTGTATGATGTAACTAATCTAAATAACTAGCACCATCCCTGAAAATGGTATCAATGATGAGTGGCGAGATACCCCTACACTTAACCATATGAATATAAGCGTTCATGAACGATTCGGTCAAACTAAGTGGACAAGCTAGTTGTGGTATCTAGATAGTTACACATTGATCACAGTTCACTGTCTTTCCACCTGGACTAGTATTTGCTTGGTCATGTATGATTTAGTCTAGAGTGAGGCATATGATGTGATCCTAAAATAGTGCTACTACTAGAGACAATGAAAAATAACTTTGTTTAAACTAATAAGCAATAAGAAATGAAGTCTAAGCTAATTGGACATGGGAGGAAAGAGTCTAAACTAGCCTAGGTGCAATGAGCATTCATTCCTTAATCATTCATACACATCTTGGACCTCATGCATGACTACTAGTGAAATTACCAAGCGTAGATCCTAGGTACGCTACTGGGTTACCAAGTAGTCACACTTAAATGCTCGTGATTAAGTTGTACTCATTTTGCAGTTAACAACAAGAATAGTAAATTATGATAAAGAAATATTAACTAAGAAAATAATAAATAACAATAAAAATTAACAACAATAATTAAACAATTAAAACTAAGTGAATGCTGCAATGATGAAGTAATCTCGATCTTTATTTCCAGTCATTGAATAAAGGTGTCGTACAATTACAAGCATCACACTATAGGCATGCACTAGGAAAATATTCTAACTCCTATGGAAACAAAATTTAAGGGCTTTGCTACAACTACTAGAAAGATACCTAAGTGTGGTGGAGGGCCACTTATTTATAGGCTAAAATAGGATCTGCGTAAATGGGGCCACGTTGATGCATGAAGGGATGCATCGACAGGGCCACATCGACACGGCCACGTATATAGGGCCCCATATACACGGCCTAGTTGATGCATCAACTGCTTAGCACTTCATCACTACCTAAGACCCTATAAAAATCCTAGAGTAGAATTACTTTGGAGGATCTCTTTGTAACTTTTTTGGTTGGTATTTTTCTAAATAATCAAGTTGTAAAAGCTTCTTTTAATGGCATTTTAAGTAGGTTCCATCTATCTCTTTTCATTTTTATTTCTTAGCTCATTATTTTTAGTTAATTAGCTTTTCCTTATTTCATCTAGCATTAGTAGTGCATAGTTACATATGAATGAATTGCTAGTTTTGGAATAGGCTATTTTATCTATGAAGTAAAGGTTTAGCTTATTTTTATTATTTTGATTGGATGGGATAGCTCCAGAAAATGTTAGTCCTTAATCAATTTAGCATAGAAACATTGTCATCTTTATTTAGTTCAGAGCTTTACAGATAATTTTTTTTCTTATTTTCTCAGTTTGTTTAGCAAAGTTTTTGTGATCTCACTTTAGGAAGTTAGCTAGTAGATAACTTAGAATTTAAGATTGGCTTTTTCTATAAAACTACCCATTTACTATATGTGTATGTTTCCATATTCAATGCTAGATTAATAAGGATGCTGTTCAATTTCTTTCTTTATGTTAAGAGAGAGATAAGAAAGAGATAATTAAATATATACAAACAACAATTCCTTAAACTAATATTCTTGTATCTTTGATATATTTTCATTGTTATTTATAATTATTCACATTAGCTCATTTACTGATAGAGGCTATTTGGTGGCATTTGTGCCTTGGTGGTACTAGAGACCAGCAATCACCTAAAATGAGCTTAATCAAAAAGCTATTTTCTATGGTAGTGTTATTATTGATTCTACCATGATAGCCTTGTAACTAGTGCTAGAAGAAAAAGGGCTAACAAAAACAAGTTATTTTAGTATTAGAACAAGACAAAAACACTCTAATAGAACCTAGAAATAAACATTTATGCATAAACCCTAAGAGATCTAAACCTAAAAAGATAAAATTGTAATAAATTTTCCTACCTTAAACCTGATGTGACTAAAACCCTCTTAAGTTTATGATTCACCTATTACAAATTTCTAAACTTATTTGAGATGGATGAGATAATTATGCTAAATCCTTATGTAAAAATAATAATAAGAACTTGAGAAAATAAATCAAATTTACATGCATGAAAATTCTCAATCTTCATAAGATAATGTAAGGATTTTTTTCTTTGTTTAGCACAATATCCCTCTTTGATAATTATCATTAACTCTAATAGAATCCAAATATATACATATATGCATAAACTCTAAGACATTCAAACTTTGAAAGATGAGATTATTATATAATTTCCTACCCCAAGCTTGATGAGACCAAAATCCTTGCAAGATTATAATGCACCAATAAAAAAGTTCTAAACCTATTTAAAATGGATGAGAAAAATATTAAATTAGATTCACATGCATGAAAAGTATACATCTTGGTAAGATAAGGTAAGGATCCTTTCATATGTTTTGCAAAATCTCCCTCTTTAATTTTATCTCCTAGATGTTAGCTCAACAATAGATGAATAATGAGAAGAGAAGCTTGGATTTTATAAAGGAAAGACTTACTATCATTTAATTTTTAAGGTAAATGTAATGGATGGCTAAAGCTCAAAAATAATATCCATTTTTTAAAAATTAAAATAAATATTTTCGTCCTCTTCTCATATATATTTAAAAAATGAAACATACATTAATTACTAAAAACTCTCAAAAAGCTATAATTTAGTCCATCTACTATTTTAAAAATTATCCAAGCTGTCATTTTACTAGATTTGATGCATTTCATAAGAATTTCATTTAAATCATTGTAATGACATGATGAGAAGGATAACTAATTTATAGTTTGGTAATAAAGCTTGTGTTGCAAAATATTTTTGAATTCTCATGGATTATTCTTTTCCATGCATATTCTCATTGCCTTTCCAAATTTCATTTCTTGTGCATTATAATATAAAGATATAAACATAGAAGTTGTGGATTTTCTTGAAGCAAATATGTTGGCATTATGAATGAAATAATATTTAGCATTTCTTATAGGATTTTTTTGGAATGTTATAAAATATTATTTAACATCATTGATAGGATCTCCTTGAGTATTATGGATAAAATATTATTGAGTGTTATTGATCTATGATTAGTAGTTGGCCTATTAACCAAAATAATCACTAAGCAAGCATAATGAAACTAAAACTAAAACTAAATTTTTATCATGTTTATAGATCTTTTAGATCTTTTAGATAGTAGAAATATGCATATAATGAGTGTTTATTAAGAAAATTACTGATGAGTTGCATTAAGTTGGCTGCATCGATGAGGCCTCGTTGACTAGGGCTCATTGACAAGGCCTAGTCAATGCATCTTACCATGTGTCAACAAGGCCTTGTCGACATAGTATCATGTGTCAGCTATAAATATATTCTTGTAGCTACATTTATGGCATAAGTAGATTGTATTTGTAGCAGAGCTCTTGCATTTTTATCATTTGAAAGTTAGAATTTTTTCCCCAAGTGCCTGCAATAGGAGTCATTGAGTATATAGATCTTTATTTGAGCATTGTTGTACCTAAGCATGATAGTGTGTGTGGTAATAAAGACAAGCTTTTTGATAAACCTTGTAGCACTTTGGATAGATTAGCTATTTCATTTATGCATTCAATGTTTTCAGTTATTTGTTAAATATTTTCAATTATTTCACAAATATTTTCTAGCAATTAAGTTAATGAAGTAATTAAGCTAGATAGATTAAATACATGAGTATGATCACTTCAAGTGTAACACATATTTGCTTGGTAATCCTAGCGGTATTATTGCTTGGTATGCCTAGTAGCATAGCACTTGGTCACCCAGTGGTAAATACATGGGTTTAGGACATGTATGGAAAGTGGGAATAGATACTTATGTTAGGATTAGTTAAATGATTAGTTAATTAGTTACTTTAGATTAGTTAATCAAAGTTATTTTTATCTAAATTTCAAGCACCCAACTATAAAACATAAAAATGATAAAAATCAAATGCTTCAGTTACACTTAACCATACCAACGAATGTCACAAGTGTAATTGGATAGACAATGATTAACCTTAAGGCTAGATTTACTTCCTAAAGGGTTAGTGTATTGAAAATGTTAAAGTCCATAGAATTTGACAGAGTCGCTCGTGAATGCTTCGTGATTCCTATGGTTGGGTGTAGGGGTACCTCACTACTCATTAATTACAAAGTATTCTTAATAACATTTGGAACAAATCAACTAGATTTGCAACTATAATATCCCATTTACATATAATGTGGTCCAATGCAGGATGTTGTAAGAAAATGTAGTATTCATCTTCAATGTTAGTTGTATTACAGATTTGGCATATTCATTCTTCAAATGTAAGTTTTAGTTATCTCTTTATTTTAACTCTTAGATGAAAAGATACCAGTAATGATTTACTAATTATGCATTAAAAATGATAAGGAATAGCCATAGATAAATAAATTTTCTTTGAATTAAGATCTCCTCTAATACCATTCAAATAGAAATATTTTTTTCCTTTGACTTTTTCCCAAAGTTTTTGAATTACTTCTTATTTTACTAAACTGTGAACTTAGTTAAGATCAAAATAGAGAATGTACTCTTAAATATTCTATTTATTAATCTAGAGAAATTTCTCATAAAGCCATCATTTATCAAAAATTTCAATAATCAAATTTTTGGAATATTTATGAAGATAAAAAAAATGTGTAGGCTTAAAACTAACAAATATCTTCAAAGTCTAATGACATTAACTTTGCTTCAAATAAATAACATCATATTATGTATATCTTGTCACTTTAAATTCATTAAGTAGAAAAATATTTTGAAGCTTTTTTATCTATTTTAAATATTTATTTAATAAAGATAGACCTCATACAATACACCTTTAAAGAATAGTAGGTTGAATAATGGTATGATAAACTTATTTTTGGATATCCCAAGCTAGAATAGATTTCTTCTTATATTTATTTTTAAAAGTAGATAAGGCTTTCATATCACTTGCAACTCTTTAAGTAATGCACTGATGTTGACCTTTTGGTATGACACAACCTTAATGAAAATGGAGAACAAAGAATATTTGTTATGGATGAGGTGTTTACAGGACATGAACAAGAACTTCACATAAGGACTAAGGACTCAAGGAAAATGAGATCTACAATGAGTTGATAAAGTGAAGATCTTATGACCCAACATGAGAAAATGAATAAGCATGGAATGAAACCAAAGACTACAAACCAAATGAAGATTCTTAAGGAACTTTAAAGAAGCAAAATTAACAAGAGAAAGCCTTAGGAACAAGAGTTCAAAGAGTTGAGGAGATGTCTTCATGAAATCGTAGATATCTCTTGTGACATCCCATTCTTGGATGTTGTAAAGAAATGGTCATTCATTGCTTAATCCATCACATTCAGAAAAATTATAATGGAAATATCATAAAATACTTGATAAATGAATAAATGATATACAAAATAGAAAAGAAAAATTTTATGAATAGGAGAGAGTACTATAATGTCCTCTGGGTTATCTTCCCGTGCGACTTAAGCCTTAGAGGCACTACCCCCATGATTAGGCTATTTAGTTGAAGGGGTGACCAATCCCTTGTATTGATTCACCCAACTCCCATTACTTGTCTTTAAAGGCTCTACAACTCCATGTTAGCATGACCTCTAAACTTGACCTTAAATGGCAGAGGTCAAACCCATTCCTGAGGGATACATAAATAATCATAACTCTTCACAATGAGGCATCCCCTCATTTGAAGGTTAATTACATTTTTACAACATGTCCTTTCCCTTAACAAGGGACAAGATATAATCTACCCCCCTTAAGCATCTAGCTTGTCCTCAAGTGCTTCTTCTATATCCAATTTCTTAGCTACTACTTCTTCGTTATGCTTTTCATCTTCAGCTTCTTTATTATCCTCATTATTATCTATACAAAAAAAGATAAAAAATTATAAAATATAATTTATTACATCAATAATAAATACAATTTATCATTCAATATCATGATGATAAAAAAGTTGGAGGTAAGTATTAAGAATAAACTCCCTATTTTCCCAAGTCTGCTAATCACAATTTGACCATTGAGCAAGTACTTTACTAATAGTTTTATTTCATATCTTCTTGGTTTGATGGTTCTTAATTACAATGAGTTTAGCTTGAAAGGTAGTGTTGGATCACAAGTGTAAGGTATTCCAATCTAGAACATATGGAACATCATTTGCATGAAATTTCTTTAGCAAACTTACATGGAAAAGAGGGTGAATTCTTAAAGTTGCTAGAAGATTTAACTGATATGCCACTTCACCAATTCTTTCAAAAATTTCAAAGCATCCACAATATCTAGATACTAATTTAGTATATTTTCCAAGTTTAAGAGAACTTTTGGTAGGTTTTACTCTTAGTAGTACTTGATCTCCCACTTGGAATTCTTTCTTAAGATAATGTTGATGTACATGTCCCTTATATTTATCCTGGGCAACCTATAAATTTTTTTTAACTCTTGTGATAATATTTTCTATTATTTTCATTTCTTATTCCTTCCATTCCATTCTTAAGGTTAGATCTACCCAAGTTATTTGTGTACAATAATTATGTCCATATACTACTTTGAACAGTGTTCGATGTATGGAACCTTGATAATTGCTATTATAGGCGAATTCTACTAGGTGCAAGTAATTCTCTGACATTTTTGGTCTACTTCCAACATAGCTTCATAGAATATCTTCTAACATTCTATTCACATGTTTGGTTCGTCCATTGGTCTCTGGGTGGTAAGTTGTGCTAAATTTCAATTGGGTTCCAAGATCTTTGAAGAAATTTTGCTAAAATTTAGATATGAACTTGGGATCTTGATCCAAGGTGATAGATTTTGGACATCCATATAATCAAAATACTTCTTATATGAATTTTTGGGCTACCTCTTTAGTTGTGTTTGTAGATTTCAAAGCTATAAAATGTGTTATCTTTGATAGGTGATCAACCACTACAAAAATCTAGTCATTTCCTTTTTTTTTATTGGCAATCCCACAATGAAATCTATGGTATCATCTTTCCATTTCCAAGTTGGGACTTCTAGAGGCTTTAATAATCCACTAGGTTTCTTTTGTTCAACTTTTATTCTTTGACATGTTAGATAGTTTTTAATGTATGAGGACACATCATTCTTCATTTCAGGCTAGAAATAAGATTTGTGTAACATCATATAAGAATTAATATAACCTAGATGTCTTGCATACCCTTCATGTGCTTCACACAATAGCCTAAGTCTCCAATTTTTTTATGAAATGCATACTCTTTGTCCTTTCATCAATAAACCACTAAGGGTAAGTTGGTATTGAGGCTCAGAGTAAATATTGATTAAAGTCTTCTTGAAATAAGGATATTCTTTTATCTATTCCTTAATTTCTTCTTTCATTGGGGTCATTACCACATTTATCATCAAGTTTCACATTCGACTAAGGGCATCAACTACTACATTTTGTTTCCTGGGAATATATTTGATTTCCAAATCATATTCAACCAATAATTCTACCCATCATCATTGAGAAGTATTCAAAATAGGTTGTCTTTGCAAATATTTCAAAATTTTATGATTTGCTCTTACTACAAACCTTTTTTAGAAAAATAATATCTCTAAACTTTCAAAGCATTAACAATTGCTAATAATTCTAAATCATGAGTTGAGTAATTTACCTCAGCTCTTCATAATTTATGACATTCATAACATACCACTTTATCTTCTTGTGAAAGAACTACACTGATTCCTATTTCACAAGTATCCATGGATACTTCAAATGGTAATTCTTCATATGGAATTCTCAAAATAGACACTGTTGTGAGTAGCATCTTTAATCTGAGGAAAGCTTTCTTGCATTTTTCATCAAACTTGAACACACATTTTTCCTAAAAAAGGTCAGTCAAGGGGACTACTAATGTAGAATAATCTTTAATGAAATGTTGATAAAAACCTGATAAGCCCAAAAAACTATGAACCACTATAGCATCTTTTTCAGGCTAGTCTAGAATTGCACTAACCTTTGTTGGATCTACTTGTAATCATTTCTTAGAAACTCTATGGTCCAAATAAGATACTTCTTCTTTAAAGACTTCACATTTACTTAATTTAGCTTTCAATTGATGTCCTTTAAGAATTTCCATTATAATTTTCAAATGTTTGACATGTTCTTTAAGAACAAACTAATGGCCCAAATACTATGCTTGTTCATAGTCATTTGATCTACAAGTTCTATCTTAATAATTTTCTTGGATGGTAAACTTAATTTCAATAAATTAATTAACTTTGGAGAAATAAAGTTATCACTAGCATCACTATCAATAAAAAAAATTAATTTTTTTACTTTTAATTGAACCTTCAAAAATTAGTAAAGCAACCTGGAATTTATGTAAAACTAAGCTAGTTGATTGGGTTTTTGATTCATGGATTGATTGGTTCTTTGTACCTTTGCTCACAATTTTGGATAGTCTTGTTTGAAATGATCTTAACTACAAAAAAACATCCTAACTTCGATTGAGCTCTCTTGATTGGTATTTCTTCTACTGTTGCTTGTCGAAGAGTAGTTTGTACTTGATTTGATTGTTCATTATCCTTAGCAATTTTGTATGCTTCATTGACTATTTAAGAATTATGTGCTCATGTTTGGGGCTGCATTTGTGCTCATGTTTGGGGATTCATTTGTGCATGTAATCCAAAAAAAATGAGCTTTGAAGCTAATTATCTTTCATCTTGGTGGCTTACATATTGAGAGAGATCACTAATTCCTTGTAGTAATCTTCTATGGATTGCCTTTCCAATATTAAGGAATAAAATCTCATCTTGTGCTCTTTGAGGAAATAATTTGGTACAAATTTTTGTTCAAAATCTTGATAAAATTTAAGCCAATTTGTAATGAAAGCTTGAGGTCTTAGTCCATTCCATGTTTCCACAATGCCTCTTAAATATAAGGAGATAACTTCTAAACATTCTTGGCTTGATAAATTCAACATATTGAAGTAGTTTTTCATTCTATCAAGCCAATCTTTTGCCTTGTCACTAGATCCAAGGGCTCTATCATAATGATCTAATTCTACCTTCTTAGCATGAAGTTGAGTTAGTGATTATTTGGGTGGATTATGCCAATTCTCGTATTCCTCATTTTCAGTTTCTACTCTTTGACTTAAGAAATGGATATCGATATCCTAGTGACTAGTAGGTGGGGGTTGATTTTAGTGTGGATTCATAGGGGAAAGTTAATCCTGATCTCTAGGTAGAACGTGGCTAGGATTTGAAGGTTGAAAGAGATGGTTGATTAATTTCTTGATGGAGTTTTCAAAGGTATCCATCTTTACTTGTACATCTGATCATTTATCCTTTGAACTTTGAGACAATTTCCTAATTCTTTTAGACATATTTTTCATCTTTGTATGAAACCTTGATTTAATTGATGAAGTTATTCTTGAATTCCCTTGATCTCATTAATTTGATATTAAAGGGCATTCATCTAGTCATTGACTTGGATTTCCATTGCTCTCCAATGTACTCTTTGGGTTCTAGACATTGGTAAGATGAAGAAATCAAACATGTTGGCAATCCTTGACCTCTATGGCCCTTTTATGAATCTGAAAATAGTTAATTGATTATAGAAGAAGTTGAAAATATCATGGATTTCTAACTAACCATTGAATCCTAATTATTTTAGAATCTTAAATAATAGATTAAAAGGTAATTTTCTATCACCTAGAAGCTAAACTTAACTATTCCATTATGTTTGGGAGGTTTAATTCTATTGGAATTGATTTTCATTTCATTGAAAACAAACTTTGAAATCAAAAGTTATGGCTATTTTAAGTTGCAAAAACTTACATGATTTTTAAGACTTCTTGAGAGATCATCCATCCTAGTTCTACTCTCAAACAAGCACACTTAATTATGGAATTTTGTTATAGTTGATACTAAAGCACCAAGTTTTAATTTTGAAATTATTTTCATGCATTCTTAATTTAAAAAAAGGACTTGATGATGAAAAATTTAAATTTTCCATTAGTTGATGGAAATTTCAAATTTTTCATTAGTTGAAGGACAATTCAAAATTTTCCATTAGGTGATGAAGAATTTTCCATCTCATGGTAGACATGATCGATGATAGTAATGACCATGGTGGCACATCAGTGGTGGCATTTAGAGTAGTGTAGCAATGTTAACAATCAAGTGAAGGACTATGGTGGTGAGGTGGAGGACTATGATGGCCTTTCCTGCTGTAGGGCAAGATGTTCCCTTTTTGCCCTCAGAGGGTTTGCATGATTGAGTTCCCTGTAGAGAGCTCACATGGCTTGTGAGGTATCAGTGTGGCTTGCATGTGGCTAGCATAACCCTCATAAGGGTTTGTGTGATCTTTGTCAAGGTTTGTGTGCCTTATTGAGGGGGCCCACATGACCTATACTAGGGCTTGTGAAACTTGTAGGGAGGGCTAGCATGGTAGTGTCATTTCTTGCTATGGACCACAGAGGACCTGTAGTGTGGCTTGTGCATGTGAAAAGGAGGCATGTGGCATGTGCACTAGAAAATGTCAGAGGATGCTTGTAATTCATGGAATCGAGGATGCCTATAATTCATAGTGCCATTGGTGCTCATGGAGCATCAGGGATGCTTGTAATTGATGGCATTTTTGCTGCTCATGAGACACTAGGGATGCCTATAATTGACGACACCATCGATGCCCATGGAGTGGTAGGGATGCCTATAATTGACTATCCATCAATGTCCACAGAGCACCATGGATGCCCATAATTGACGATGCTATCGATAGTCATAGAATGCCATGGATGCTTGTAATCAATGGCATCATCAATGCCTATGGAGTGCCTAGGATGCCTATAATCGATGGTTCCATTAGTACCCATGGAACACTAGAGATGCCTATAATCAACAATGCCATTGGTGCCTATGGAGTGCTAGGGGTGCCTATAATTAGAAACAAGTAACGACATCACTAGGAAAGTAGTTGTGGAAGTGTGTTGATGTCAAAGAGTGTAGATAATGGTGGAGGAAACAACAGCAAGCAAGTGACAACAACTGGTGATAGAAAATAGATAGTAGAAGTAGTGCATGATGAATTTTTGGCAACACATGAGATAGGACATCAACACCATGATGTAGGCACCTAAAAACATGATAGAGAATAGGGGGTGAAGTTGGCACAACTGACGATGCATGGTAGTAGTTGCGAGGCTTTTTCCCCTAGTACCATCAGTTGATAGTTAGCTAGTAGTAGGGGTTGGTTGTGGCCCATAGGTTTCCCTTCTTCTCAAGGTCAAACCCATGACCTTTCACTGTACCTTTTTATTATAAATAAAAAATTTAAATTATAAAAAACATATTTTTTAAACAACATGCAACCCAAGAAACACTATATCTCCCAAACCATAAGTTAAATTTTGACGAAACTGGTATTGTTGGAATTTTTTTTGGAGAGTACTACATGTTTTGCTGGAGATAACATTATTTTTCTTGACCTATTAATCAAAAAATCATAAAAATTAAGCATTAGATTTTTATTAATTATTAAATATCTTGAGTTGATACTTCTCTTTTCTTCCACTAAGATTCTTGCTATTGTTTTATAAATATATCAAAGAAGTGGTCTTTGTCCATCACAACACAACATTAGCAAAAGATTGGAGGATTTCACCAATGGAGAGGATTGAAAATTTCTACTAGGAACACAAAGAATTTTAACCATCAACATTATGACCCCAAAGCATCCTATTCAGGCTTCTTCTCCAACTCCATCTCAAGCTCAAACTCCTTTAAGTAGCTTTATGTCCATTGTTTTGTAGCAAAATAATGCAATTACAACTTTGAATTGTTTGCATAATTTACTTGGAAAGTAGGAGTTTTGATATCTTACAACTTCATGATTGTCTAAATTATTTGTCTTCCTTGTTTTCATGGCAATTGCAAAAGCTTAATAATTCAATGATGCAGTCTTTATGATAAGAATAAAAGCTCCACTTCTCAAATGATTTTTGGACTGATAATGATTACTCCATCTGATATTCAAATAGTTTTAGGATTTCACTTAGAGGAGGATCCTTTAATTCCATCGATTTTCTCTCCTAAGTTTCTATTATTTTTCTAAGAAGCATTCTGAGATTCTCTTAGTGATTTCACTATTCAAAAAAGCCAATTTTTGATTGGTGATTTTATCAATGAGATTCACTTTGAACTATGTCAATCATTCATAGCAAGGTCTGTTATGGGCCTTTTGATTTTGGTATGTCAAAACATTAAAAAAAATGGAGAACAAGTTTGTTTGTATGTGTGTGTAGTTTTTGTGCTTGTAGGAAAAGGACATGATATTGTACAAGAAAAGTGGACACCATTAAAGAATATGTAAGATCAAGGTTGTGGAAAAAGAACAATGCATTCATCATGTAAGAGAAATTGAAGAAAGACATCTTGGTAGATTTGGGATGAACTTAGAGAGAATTTAGAAAGACATCTTCAGAAATAGTAAGATGTCTTTCCCCAGCCAAATATGTATTTCATAAGGCAAATATGTCTTTCATTGAGCAAAGACATCTTCCAGGATGTAGACTGCAAAAATACATCTTTTAGGAAACAAAGACATCTTTCTAGATTTGAAGGAAAATTTAGAGAGACATCTTAGGCATAAGAAAGATGTCTCTCATGATCATTAGTGACCATTAGCTAGCTGTTGCATAAGGTTCGAGAAGGATTAGCAACACAGTAGCTATAAGAAGACTTCATGTGCATTGGAAAATGTGCAAGCCTTCTTGTATTCATTGTACAATCATTTGTAATAATTGAATTCTCTATTGCTCTTCATTATATTATCATTTTCAGATTGCAAAGTGTATTGAACCTAATTATACGAGGATCAACAAATTGAGTTGCAATCTTTCCTTGTAATTCTTCTTCTTGTTGCTCTATGGGGTTGATGTGACTAAGCTTATCAGGATCCTATGGGATTAAGTTATTGATGCTATGGTACAACACTCTGGCATGGAGCTCAAGATTGTAAAGGTTGTGAAAGCCTTGAAATCACATAGCCTAATGAGACCTTGTGGGGTTGAGTGATTGGTGCTATGATACAACACTTTGGAGCAAGGCTTGATGACTGTATAGGGTGTGGATCCTTCAACCACACTTCGAGAGCAACAAAGTCCAAAGGTGTGCTTGTGATCTACCNGCTTGGTTCTTTTGCTCACTTCAAGAGTGAACATGGAAGGGATTCTTTGCATTAGATGGAGCCTAATTGACACTATCAACTAGTGCATTCAATTCATTTATCACCTTATATATCAAGGTAATTATATTATTTTCTTAATTACATTTAGAAAGATAGAAGACTATACTTGTAAAGTTAACAATTCTTGTGATTATTAAAATCATGCTTCTTTTAAAGATAGCTATGAAACCTTTTGCCATAGCATTCTTTCTTTCCAAAATTTTTGTATTGAAATAAAAAATTATTTACATGTCAAGGAAATAAAAATAAAAATTCTTGGTGATGAATGCTCTTACCTCAAAAGGGAAAAATTAGACCTTAGGGTTGAGATTCAAAAACTAACAAGATTGTTTGAGAAATTGAACAAGAGCTCTTTGGAGAAACCTAAGAATCAAAAACAACATTGATCTAGGTATGGAAAATATTCTATGTCAAATTACTTGAAATGTTTATTTTGTGGTAAATATGGTCATGTTCAAGCTTATTATTATCTTAGACTGCTTCACCACTTTTGGTCTTGGAAAAACTAGCCTAGAAAGAAAACCATGTAAGGTTGGAAAGAGAAAGAAGGAAAGCTTCAAAAGAATTTATGGCACAAATTATCCCCTCCAATGACAATGCTAGCACATGGTATATTGATAGTGGGTGTTCAAGGCACATGATAGGTGACAATTCTTACTTCACCCACTTCAAGGAACAAAATTGTGGTATAGTCATGTTTGGAGATGACATGGAAGCATCCATAATAGGTATTGGTACCATAGGAGGAAAACGGAAGGGACTACCCATAGCAACAAAAATGTTTTTTTTGATGTGTTAAAATATAATATTCTTAGTGTGAGTTAACCTTGTGACTCCAATTTTAATGTTACATTTTCAAAAGATAGTTGTAGAATACAAGATTTATCTACTAGAAATGTTGTGTTAGAAGGGTCAAGGAAAGGAAATGTGTATCCTACTATTTTTGGTAATTTTGATAACCTTGAATTGAAGTGTTGAGTAAGCTATGTAGATGATACTTGTCTTTGGCATAGAAGACTAGGACACATAAATAAGGAAATTATCTAGACCTTGATATCTAAAGAAATGGTTTGTGGTCTCCCTAAGCTTAAATATTTTAATCTTAATACATGTAAAGCTTGTCAAAAAGGGAAACAAATGAGGATAATATTTGGTAAGAAAAATTGTATTTATATAACTTGTCCCTGAGATCTACTTCATATGGATGTGGTTGGTACAATTTAACATCTCAACTTAGGAAAGAAAAGATATTTTTTGATCATTATTGATGATTATTCTTGCTTTACTTGGGTTTTGTTTTTGTATCACAAAGATGAGATGTTTAATAATTTTTTTAGAATTAGTAATCAAATCCAAAAAGAAAAAGGATATGGTGTTACAGTTATTAGAAGTGAAAATGGAGGTGAGTTTAGAAATGCAAAATTTAAACATTTTTGTCAACTCAATGACATTATTCATCAATTTTCTACTACAAGAACTCCTCAACAAAATAGTGTAGTTAAATAGAAAACTAGAATCTTGAGAGAGATGGGGAGGATAATATTAAATGATCAAAGCCTTCCTCATCACTTTTGGGCTAAAGCCATCAACATTGCTTGTTATGTATCCAACAGAGTTATGGTAAGCAGATTTACTTCTAAAACTCCTTGTGAATTATGGACTGGCAGAAAGCCTTCAGTATCTCATTTTCATGTTTTTGGTTCAAAATGATATATTCTGAATGATAAAGATAACTTGAGAAAGTCTGATGCAAAAATTGATGATGGAATTTTCTTGGGATATTCTTTAGTTAGTAGAGCATACAAAGTATTTAACAAAATAACTAACATAGTGGAGAAAACCATAAATGTCAAAATAGATGATTATGATCTCACTAGTCTAGAACCTGATGATGAAGCTATTCCCATCCAAAAACTATCTAGCCCAACTTTAGTGCAGGATGATAAAAATTTAGACCCTAGTAGTGATCATGAAGAGGAAGAAAATGATGATGATCAATAGATGTATCCTACTCTACCAAAATTGCCTAAAATTTGCAAAACACATTCTCTCAATGATGTTATTGAGGAAGTACAAGATGGTGTCTGCAATAGAAGCCAATTCAAAGAAATCTATGCCTTCTCTACTTATCTCTCTCAGCTTGAACCCAAAATCTTTAAAGAAGCTAAAAAAGAGGGAGGTTGGATTTTTGCTATGCAAGATGAACTTATTCAATTTGCTAGAAATGATGTATGGGAATTAACTCTTAGGCCCTCTAATAAATTTGTTATTGGAACAAAAAAGGTCTTTAGGAACAAGAATACTGATAATGGAAACATCATTAAAAACAAAGCTAGATTGGTTGCCAAAGGATACAACCAATAAGAAGGTATATATTTTGATGAAACTTTTGCTCAAGTTGCTACACTGGAATCTATTAGACTTCTTCTTGCCTATGCTAGTACTAAGAACATCAAGCTCTATCAAATGGATGTCAAAAGTGCCTTCTTAAATGGAGCCATTCAAGAAGAAGTATACATTGAGAAACCTAAGGGATTTGTTGATTTAGCCAAGATTGATAATGTCTACAAACTCAAGAAAGCTCTCTATGGTCTTAGACAAGATCCAAGAGCTTGGTATGAAAAGCTTTCTCAGCATCTCATATCAAATGGATTCACAAGATGTAAAACTGGTGTTACATTATTTCTGAAAAGAGAAGGTAAAGATCTTTTAATTGTTCAAATCCACATTGATGCTATTATTTTTTGTGCCACTAAAAAAATTATTTGCAAGAAGTTTTTTGATCTTATGAAGTCTAAATTCTAAATGAGCATAATGAAAGAACTTAAAAACTTTCTTAGGTTTTAAATCTATCAAACGCTTGATGGAACCTTCTTATGTCAAACCAAGTATGTAAAAGATCTTTTGCTAAAATATGGTTTGGCTGATGTTAAAGTTAAAAATACTCCAATGGCTACAAATTTTAAATTTTTTAAAGATGATCAAGGTAATCCAGTTGATCCTAATCTTTATAGAGGCATGGTTGGTAGTCTTCTTTATCTAACTACTAGTTGACTAGATATAGCGTTAAGTCTAGGATTGTATGCTAGATATTAGTTAGATCTAAAAGATTCATACTACCAAGCTATTAAATGAATCTTTTACTACTTGAAAGGTACTACTAACTAGGGCCTTTGATATCCATAGGATTCCTCCCTTGATCTTGCTAGTTATTGTGATGTAGATTAGGTAGGATGTTCTGATGATTGATGTAGCATGAGTGGTAATTTTTCTTCGTGGGAAGAAGTCTCATTTCTTTGACAACCAAGAATCAAACCTCTATAAATATTTCAACTATGAAAGCTGAATACATCTTTGCTAGTAGTTGTTGTGCTCAACTATGGATGAAGGAAACTTTTAAAGATTTAGGCATGCATGCAGACTCAACTCCTATTTATTGTGATAACAAAAGCACCATCAACATGACCAAGAATCCAATTCAACATTCTCATACCAAAAATATTGAGATTCATCATCATTTCATATGAGAGCATACATAGAGTGGTGATGTTAGACTAAAGTTCATTGGAACCAAGGGTCAACTAGTTGATGCCTTCACAAAAACCTTGGATGAGCATGGATTGGAAACTCTTTGCAAGAATATGGGGATAGGACCTTGTCCTATCATGTAATTATTTTCATTCTTTTTATTCTTATTCAAAATAAAAAAAATAAAAAAAACCTACAAAATCCAAAACACCAAAGATATTGCCTTTTCTCTACGCATCTATTTAGGGGGAGTTTATCTCACCTTTTTGGTTCTATCCAAAAAGGAAAAGAAGTAATACGTATTATCATTGGAATAAGACTAATCCATTTTCTTAATTTTTAGACATTACAAACAAGGGGGAGATTTAGAACATTTGGTTTTGGTATGTGAAAACATTAAGCAAAATGCAAAACATGTTTGTTTGTATCTACGTGTAGTTGTTGTGCTTGTAGGACAAGGACCTAATATTGTGCAAGAAAAGTGGACATCATTAAAGCATATGAGAGATCAAGGTTGTAGATAAGGAATGATGAATTCATCATGCAAGAGAAAGTGAAGAAAGACATCTTTGAAAAGGAGCAGACATCTTGGCAAATTTGGGATGAACTCAAAGAAAATTTAGAAAGATATCTCCAAAAATAGCAAGACATTTTTCCCTAGCCAAAGACATCTTCTATGAGGCACAGATGCCTTTACAAAATGCAAACCAAATGTAGAAAGATGTATTCCATTGAGGAAAGACATATTCTATGATAGAGACTTCAAAAAGACATATTTCAGAAAGGAAATACATCTTCCCAGATTTGAAGCCAAATTTAGAGAGATGTCTTAGGCACAAGAAAGAAATCTCCCACAACTGTTAGTGATCATTAACTGGCCATTGTACAAGTTCTGAGAAGGATTTAAGAAAACAGTAGCTATAAGTAGACTTCATGTACATTGGGAAATGTGCAAGGATTTTTGGATTCATTATACAATCATTTGTAATTATTGAATTCTCTATTACTCTTGATTGTCTTATCATTTTGGCATTGTAAAGTGTTCTATAACTAATTCTACAAGGAACAACAAATTAAGTTGCAATCATTCCTTGTAATTATTATTCTTATTACCCTGTAGGGTTGAGTTCATTGATCTTGTTGGGATCCTATGAGATTAAGTTGTTGGTGCTACAGTAAAGCACTCAAGTGTGGAGCTCAAGATTGTAAAGGTTGTGGAAGCCTTGAAACCACATTTGCAAGCTTGATGGGATCTTGTGGGGTTGAGTGATTGGTGCTATAGTACAACACTCCAATGCGGGGCTTGAAGACTATATAGGATGTGGATCCTTCAATCATAATTTAAGAGCAACAAAGTCCAAAGGTGTGCTTGTGAGCTACCCTCTAAGTGTAGAGTACCCAAGTTGGGAAATCATGTCAATTTGTGTGTGTGTGCTTTGTTTGTTTAAGTTTTGATTTGGAAACTTATTCATCCCCCATCTTCTAAGTTCAATGATCCACATCTATGGTGTCAATACCAAGCCTTTGTTAGCATCTATTCTATTTATATACTTCATGGTGCTAAAAATGGTAGAGTTTATGATTGGTCCTTATCTTGTTTTTCTACCTTGTAAAATGTCATGAATGATACTACTGCTACCAAAAAAAATTCCCAAAATCCTTATACCATACATTGTGTATCCTTGATCATGCCCCTAATCCCAAGTTACAACCCTTTCACTAAACTTTTTAGTTGTTACAATCCTAGTTTACATCTAGAATTTCTTGAAGATGATAGAGTTATAAAGAGTAGGACTGAGGATGGCAAGAAAGGTAAATTGGGTTTGTAGTAGTCTAGAAAGTAAGAGGGAAGTAGCAAGGTATTTATGTTTATGTATTTTAATTCTTATTGTTACTTATATCTTTTTATGTATTTCACAATGCAATCTAGGTTGCAAAATGAATTGATACATGGTGCATAGACTAAAAGTGCACAAATTGAAGATGCTCAAGATACTTCATCTATTCAAGGTGCATCAACCTTTGGAAGTGTTTTACCCCAAGAAAAAATCACACTTACTAGCTCCAAGGTATACATATAAATATATATAATATCTTGGTTTATTGTTTTAATTACTATTCTAATAAATTCTTTTTATAGAGGCAATGTACTAGGGAAGGTTCTGGTAGCCCAGTAGTTATAAAAAAAAAACCCAACAACAAACCTAACAATAATCTCATAATTTTAATATTTTTTTATGTAGAGGAAAGAGAAGTAATGACAAAAATACATGGACAATTGATTGATTCAAATGGAGATGTTGAAAACCCAACTTAAGAGAAAGGAGGAATCAATGCCTATAGTAAAGAGTGCCACTAAATACATCAAGTAATTGTGTGAAGGGTTGGCAGGATGTAAGGTGGTGCTTAGCAAAAAAGATGCCATTGATGAAGAATATGAAGCACAATTAAAGATAGTCTTAGATATCCTCAACTGATTCCATTGAAACAAATTATCATTGGTGTACATCTTCCTTGTTCTTGTGTTTTGCTTCTTCCTTTACATGTATTCTACTTGAATGTACTACTGTTTTATAATAATAATAATAAAATAATATTTTTCTTCCACTTTGGCTTTTGAATCATGATTTGCTTTTTTACCAAATGTAACATCCCATTTTTGGATGTTGTAAAAACATGTTTGTTCGTTGCTTAATCCATCACATTCATAAGCATTATAATGGGAATATCATAAACTACTTGATAAATGAATAACTGGTACACAAAATAGGAAAGAAAAATTAAAAAAAATTATTAATAAGAGAGAGTATTGTAATGTCCTCTCGATTATCTTTCCATGCCACTTAAGCCTTAAAGGAAATTCAACACTACCACCATGGTTAGGCTATGTAGTCGAAGGGCTGATCCATTCCTTCTTGTCCTGCTTCACCTAGCATTCATTACTTACATTTCTATGCTTTGTACATATATGTTGGCATAACTTCTAAACCTATCCTTAAATGGCATAGGTTAAATCCATTCCTAAGGGATACATGAATAATTGTAACTCCTCATAACAAGGCACCACTTCATTTGAAGGTTAATTACATTTTTACATATGTTTTTGCTCTTAATAAGGGACAAAAGGTTACATCTCTACCAAAAAGAAAGAAATCATAGGTAGAGATCTCTCAGAAATAGTAGATGTCTCCATCTGAAAGTAGACATCTTCCTAGAAATTTCCCACTTTAGAATGAGACATCTCTTTAGAATTGAGGTAGATCTTAGGTAGATGCCCCAACTTCAAAGGAGACATCTACACTAGTCATTGGTAGTTATTGCACAAATCTTGAAGATTTTTTAGAAACTTCAAAGTTCTAAGAAGAAGCCAAATTCTTGCTAATTGAGTAAGTGTTATCAACATTGAATCAATCATTGTCATATCTATGGTCTTGTACTATTATCCTTAATTATCATATCATCTGCTTGGTTGTATGTTAATTGTATGTTGAATTGAGCTTCAATGACAAGGACTTGTGATGAATCGTGGTTTACTAGGCCTTGATATTAGGTATGCGATATTGTAGCTTGGATATGATATTGTATATGCGATTTCGTGATTCTTGTGTTAGCTTATAAATACAACACTTAGGCACACAATGAGGTGGTTAGAGAGTTAGAAGTTCTTTTCTTTTGGTCATTTAGTTTTTAGTTTTTTTCTTAGCTAGTTATTCCTAGTGCATGCCCATAGTGTGATGTTTGTAATTGTATGGCACCTTTGTTTGAGTGTGATATACTTGGACATGTGCATGAACAACAATAAATATCAAGATTACTTTCATCATTGTAGCATTCACTTAGATTAATTTCATTGTTTTAATTATTTAATGTCTTCTTTAGTTAACAGTTGATTTATTGTTATTTACTTTTCCTATCATTAAGCAGAATGTGTACACCTTAATCATGAGTGTATAAGTGTGGATACTTGGCATACCTAGTAGTAATCCCACAAAGTCCAAGACACGTACATACGGTTAAGAATAGATACCATTGCCATAGGCTAATTTATGTTTTTCTATTATTATTAATTTAATCAATTTATCTTTTCTATTATTAGGAGTAACATAGAGATTAGGACAACATCATATGCCTCACTTTGGACTAAACCATACATGATAAAGCTACTACTAGTCTAGGTGGAAAGACAATGAATTGTGATTAGCATATAATTATCTAGGTGCCACAATTAGTCCATCTATGGAGTTTGACTAGATCACGCATACACGCTCATATTCATATGGTTGCGTGTAGGGATGCCTCACCACTTCCAATTTAGTCTCAAATCCTTCATTACATATCAAAAATTTATTATTCCCACTCAATCCCTACATTCAATGCATTTCTGTGGGGACATGATATCGCATTTGACACGATACTAGGTACCTAATATCAGGTACACAATATCGTGTCTCCCCTATCTATATATACTCATGGCCGCATCCACTTCAAGTTCATTTCTCTCATTTAACACTAGGGGAGTTGTTGAAATTTTCCTTTACGACTTAGAGCTTTACATCTCCATCTTCCAAGTGTAATATCTCACTTCCTAACATTTTGATTTCAATTCTGTTTAATCCTAGTTGAACCCAGAGTATTTCACTTAGTCATGGGGGAGTACTGTAGTGAGAAGTGCATAAATTTTTTTCAAAATTTTCCATCATTTGAAGGATATTATAGGGGTAAGAAATGCAATGTTTACTGAAGAAACCTTCCATGTTTAAATGTGAACCTAATTTTTATCAATCACCCAGGCCACCCAAATGATTGTAAGGTCAAAAATAACACCTTTTGAAGCCACTTCTTGAAAATATTTCTAACTCTAAAAATCACACTACACAATTATGGATTGTTAATTAAGGAAATGAGTGAGGTATGAATTGATAAAAAATGTTTCTACACAACCTTACTAACAATGATTCTTATGTGATTACAGATGGCCCAAAAAAGAGGAGAGCAAGTAGGACCTTCCCAAGGAGTAGCTAAATGCTCAAGAGGAGATAGAGGCTAGGAACCTTACGTAGAACATGCAGAGTAGGAGGCCCACTCTTTCAGCATTCATTAGGAAACCCCAATGATAGTTTCATCTAGCCACATAGAAGGTGGCTAAGTTAGAGCCCCAGAATTAGGGCAACATCTTACGTTGTCCCTTGAATGTCTCCAAGTCATTTGAGAGAATTCTACCTTTGTAGTTGTGATCATGGAGCTCAATTTTGGACCTTTCACTGAGTTTGCGCCTAAATTAGTGAAGACTTAACTTAAGATGTTTTCACTATGGCCCATTCTCTTAGAATGTGGTGATTGGTATTTGGGTAAAATAGACCAATTTTGGCATGACAAGGAGGAAGGCACCATTGCCAATGTAGGTGGTGTTTCCATTGATTTTTCTACAAAGGCCATTGCAGAGGTCCTAAATCGTCCAAACAAAGGATCACAAGTTACTCATTTATCTACTCTCTTGGACATAGATGCAAGGAAATTATGGTTGAAACAGGCTTATGATAAGGATAATAAATTTTATCGAGAATTGACCCTAAAAGAGAGGATCTACTTTAGGATCGACACTTATCACATTTTCCCCACCAAAGGTTTAAATAGATTATCTACTTATGCTATGTGAGGTAGTGCGATTTTGGTGGAAAAATTTAATGTGAATTTTCCTCATTTATATCTGATGGAAATATTAAGGTGATTTGAAGAAAGAAAGATAGGAAAGATTTCCTTGCCTTTCCCTTGTCTTATCAAGAATCTATGCAGATGTGATGAAATCTTAGGCTACACGAATGATGTTCCTAGAAAAGGCAAAAACACTTCATATGCTAAACTACTCAAATCGTTGGTGCCAAGAAAAGACATTGGTGAGCAATTAGAACAAGAGGAAGAGTGAACGGTTGGATCCACTATGCCTCAAATGGTAGGACCCAGAAAACAATAGGAAGTGGGGCCCAGCACATAACCCATAAGCCAACAAGTCCAACAATCACCATTGCCACAACAAGACTATTGGCCGTCTATTAGTCACCTCCAAACAATTGCTGAGATAGTCAGTTGGGGAATTTGTGATGCCAAAAACCTATTCAAGGTCACTGATGATGTTGTATCGTCCACTATTTCGATTGATCCTACAAGTGGACATATTTCAATGGTTTCAAAAGGAGAGTCCTAGTGGTCTCAATAGATCTCTAGGAATGCTACATCCTTCTAGGTCAGATTGAAAATTGGTGAAGGTGCCATGGTTGTGGTTATGCAGCACCAAAATGTAGCAGGCATAGTAGAGGTGTTCATAGACCACATCAAAAAATCATTTAACATCTCTATTATGCCACCGATAGATTTCACCAAAGCACATGATGCTCAAGTTTTGGCTGATTCCTCAATGACTCCTGCAGAACATGAGGATGTTTTGGATTGCTTGCTACAAATAGGACAAGTTATGATGTCCTTGTTTGACATCCTCCAAGATGTCATCACAACATAATCAGACCTCATTTCCACCAAAGGAAAATTGTTCATGGTTGAAGTTAGGGCTGAGCACGTGGAAGTAGAGCTGCAAAGATTGCAAGAAAAGCTTGTCATCCTACAAGCTAAACAAAGGGATCCTTCCAAATTTATCATAGCTAACCAATTTCAGAACCAAGAAACTAAAGAATTGTTGAAAGAAAATAAAAAGGTGGAAAGGGAGAAAGAATAGCCTTATTGGGATGCTTCAAAGGCATAAGCTCAAATGTATGTACATGTTAAAGCTCTCAAGGCCTTACAAGAGGAGAATAAACTACTTGCTACCAAAAATCTTGGATTGATGATAGTTGAGAAACAAAAGAATGTTCTTGAAGAAAGTTTCTAAAAAATGTGAGAAAAATTAGTTTGGACCAACCAAGACATGAATCACTTGGCCAGGAGAATAGAAGCATCTCCATGGATGAGGTCTGCACCATCCGTCAAAGCAAACCAAATGTTTCCATAGCTACTGTATCTGTGGGAGGTGCTAGATCCATCAAACATTGGAACATCAGCACGGACTATGCATGATCCTCAGATAGAAGAAGAGAAACTATAGGCACTTCTTACCCATCTACAATCCTAGAAGCCTGTAGGGTAGACAATGGGAAAGTACCAATGGAGGAGCCACCACCTTTGGGAACGACATGAGTTCCAAAATTTTGCATTTTTTATTTTGTGTTTTGTGTCCAAGTTTTATGTTTTCCATACTATGACATGGTTAGTCAATAATCCCATACCTTCATAATGTTTTGTAAGAGACTTGTTTCTCATTGTGTTAACTTGAGAATAAGTTTTTATTTAGTCATGGGGGTATGATGAATTGTGGTTTGCCAGGCCCTGATATTAGGTATGTGATATGGGATATGCAATATCACAACCTAGATATGATATCGTAGATACGATATCATGATTCCTATGTTAGCCTATAAATACAACACTCAAGCACACAACGAGGTGGCTAGAGACTTAGAAGTTGTTTTCTTTTGGTAGTCTAGTTTTCAGTTTCTTTCTTTCTTCCAAGCTAGTTATTCCTAGTTCATGCCCACAATGTGATATTTGTAATTGTATGACATCTTTTCTCAAGTGTGACGTACTTGGACATGTGCATGATCGGCAATAAAGATCAAGATTACTTTCATCATTGTAGCATTCACTTAGACTAATTTTATTGTTTTAATTATTTAATATCTTATTTAGTTAATAGTTGATTTATTATTATTTACTTTTCCTATCATTAAGCGGAATGTGTACACCTTAATCACAAGTGTTTAAGTGCGAATACTTGGCATGCCTAGTGGTAATCCCATGAAGTCCAAGATGTGTATGAATGGTTAAGGAAGGATACCATCACCATAGGGTAATTTAGGTTTTGCATTAATTTAATCACTTTATCTTTTCTATTATCAGGAGTAATATAGAGATTAGGACAACATCATATGCCTCACTCTGGACTAAACCATACATGACAAAGCTACCACTACTGCAGGTGGGAAGACAACGAATTGCAATCAACATATAACTATCTAGGTGCCACAACTAGTCCATCTGTGAAGTTCAACTGGATCACATGTACATGCTTAGATTTGTATCTTTGAATGTAGGAGTACCTTGCCACTCATCAAATTGTAATTGTAATTACATTTTTTCCTTGTATCTTTTCTTTTTCTTGTTGCCCTATAGGGTTGATATGTTTCTTGTGAGAAGGCATCTATATTGAGCTTGTCAGGATCCTATGGGATTGAGTGGTTTTGCAGTGCCAAAACACTTTGAAGTATAGCTTAATTTTATAAAGGTTTATCCTTGAAACCAAATTCTGACCTTATTGGGACCTTGTGAGGTTGAGTGGTTTCACAACAATGAAACACTTTGATGTTGAGCTCAATGCTTATACATGGTATGATGCCCTTCAAACCACATTTAATAGAGGAACAAAGTCTAAAGTTGTGCACAGATTCTGCCCTTTGAGTGTGAAAGCACCCAAGATAGAAAACCATGTAAAATTTTGTGTTGTGTGCCACGTATGATTTTAATTGTAGAATTATTCATCCATCCTTCTAAGTTCTTGATCCTTAACTAATTTGATTGGTAATAGTAGAAGAATTCTAGGCCAAGATATTTATAAGAAGAAGTTATGTCCACATGTTCAAATCCTATAGTAAAATTGCATATCTTATTACATGTAGTACAAATCATGATTTTTTTAGACATTAACTTTCATTCTTAAATGTCAAAAAAATTATCAAGAGTATTAATAATTTGCTATAATCCTTCTATTAAATTTGAAATTAAGGTAACATCATCAACATAGAGTAAGAGTAACAAAACTATTTTTGATTCTAATTACAAATTGAATTTTATTTTATGCATTCATTCTTCAAATATATAAATAAAAAGAAAAAATAAAGTAGGAGAAAAATGGCATTTGATTTTTTTTAAAAAGTATTAAATAGAATTCTTTCTTACCCATTTATAAAGTGAATGCATACCTTTTTATAAAGTTTTTGGATAGCAAATAATACTAGAAACCTCTAAATTTTCCAAGCATCTCCATAACCTGCTTTAAATGATAGAATCATAAACCTTAGAAAAATCTACAAAGCAAACAAAATTTTTCTTATGTGAATCTCTTACTCTACCAACAAGTTATTTTAAAGTGATGAAATGATCTATAGTAAAATGATTCTGCCTAAATCCTGCTTTGAAAATTGCACATATCTAATTTTCTTCAATCCATCTTACAAGCATAGATTCTAGAATAGTATCCAAAAATTTGAAAAAAATATTGCTTATTACAATTAGTCTATAATTATTTAGATTCTTTTTATCTTCTTTTTAAAAGATAATAACTTCTTTATTGATGCACCATGTCTTTTCTAACCTGACTTACATAGCCAAATAACTTCTTCTAGATGGCATTTTGTACAAATGGTCCTCTCCATTAAAGTATTTATCCATATAAATTATTTATATTATCATCTTTTCCTAATGATAGTTTTTTATCCCCTACAATTTTTTATTAAAAAAATAATAATGTATTATGATTTTTTAAAAAATATTCTATTCTATCATCATTATGAACTAAATCTTAATAAAAATTTTTAATGTCTTTAAGAAAGAAAGCACATTTTGTTCTTATCTTTCTTTTAAATGAATGTCAAAAAAATTAAAATCTATATTTATCATTTCTAATAAAATATTTTATCTTTTTCTAACAAATTTCCTCTTCTTAGTTTGAATCAAATTTTTATAAGACTTGATAATCTTTGGTGACTTTGAAAGTCTTTGATAAAATTTTATTTGTTTTACATTATTCATCAAACCATTATTGATTGTTTGTATTTTGACTCTTGAAAATAATCATGTAGCTATAATGAGAGTTATTTAATATAATAATCAAATAATTATGCATATTTTGTACCCAAGCATATGTATACCACATGATCAATGTAAAAACGCTATCTGTCGTAACCATTATAGCTAGTTTATGATGTCTATTAAATGTATTTGCAAAAAGGTTAGTGTACATACCCATATCATGTAAATATAATTCAAAAAATTTAAGATTGAAATAAATTGAATATAAATATTGGGTGTAGGTGTTGGAACCATAAATTAATTATCATATACGTACACCCTAAGATATATAATCTAATTAGAACTTTATAACTTTTCATTTTTCACCACAATTGAACTCATAACTTAGAGATTTTAAATCAAGAGTCTTACCACTAGGTTAATACCTCATTGTATAAAATCACATAAATGTTATGTTAATCAACCACATAATGAAACCAAGGATACATCATGTAGCCAAGTCAAAACACAATAAATAAGCTGGACGTCATACATCTAAGCTTCAAGACACATCACATTCTAAACAAATGGAAGATCTAGGATAAGGATATTACATAGACCAAATTACCACTTAGAAATAAATCTAACTTACAAACCACATGCCACATATTCTAACCAACTAAAAAATACCTCATTAACAACCTTTATGAAAGAGGTTTCAAATTTTTATTTCATAATATCTTAAGGGATTCACATAATTATAAAAATGTCTAATGTTCAAGGGCTATCAAACTTAAAAATATATTAAATAATAAGCAAAAAAAATTTAGAGTACATGACATTCTTGAAGCTTATTAGAAAATACTATAAAGAATGTGTAAAACCTATTTAAATTTTAAGAATGTCCACTAAATGTAAGCCTTATAATTTATGATCTAAAAAATCAAGTGAAGAAAATTAATTATTAGTAGAAAGAAAATTCTTAGTCCTGAAAACATTCACATCACTTTTGATATCCATGCTTGACCTTAAAATAACAAAACGATTCAAGGTAGGGGATGTTAGAACTTGAGATAATTGAAGCATATGTACAACCCAAGATAAATAGTCTAATTAGAACTTTATCACTCAACATTTTACACTATCATTAAAGTTGTCATCTTAAGCTTTTAAATTAAGAGTCTTCCTACTAGGTTAACACCTCATTGTTAAAATAATTCAAGGTAGAAAGCTATTACTTAATTGCAATATTTGTATGAAAGCAAAATTCACCAAAAAAATGATTACACAAATTTTGGATGACCTTCACCTTATCACTTAATATTAATCTTATGTTAAGAATCTTTACCATCCACTATAATCTTTTTATCAACACTAGTTTTACTCTTTAAGTTTGTTTGGCCGAGAGGCAATTACCAGTCATAATTCGGTAATGCTAATTTTGTACGTAATGTTGACTAACGTTGACTTTTCCACAGGCCATTTCCGTAACGCAACTTTGTGCATAACGCTGACATGTTATGAAAGGTTATGTAGGCCATTTCAAGAATGCAACTTTGTGCATAACGCTTTTGGTAATGCAACTTTGTGCATAACACTGACGTGTTACGAAAGGTTACGTCAGGCCATTTTGGTAATGCAACTTTGTGCATAACACTGATTTTTTATGAAAGGTTACATCGTGTTATGAAAGGTTACGTCCATTGCATACTTCTCTATTTATGAACCATGCCTTTGCTTTGATGTGTTAAAATTCACAAGGCTGACCAAGAAACTACTGAGGAAGTTGCCAATGCTGCCGCTAAGAAAGGAGAGGGCACCTACAACACTGCACATGTTTTGGGGGAATTGACTGTACAGAAAATGATAAAGAAATTACAGCATACAAAAGTATTCATTTATGCTAATAAAACTAGTGCAACTCTCCAGGAATGAGGCTTTAGGATGCCCACATTGTAATATAAAAATTATTCCACTTGTGCCAACTCTTGAAATTAGAGCCCCTGCACACAACCAAAATGGATAGAAAATTGGATGCCACAGTGGGAAGCTAGCATGATAAAAAGACAACAAAGAAGCCATGACAGTCAAAAAAATTCCCTGACTTGTTCACACATTGCACCCAGACTTTCCCCTCACTTCCTCCTTCTCAGACCAACACACAACCCACCCTCTACACAAGTAAATCTCACTTATCATTTCAACACAAAATCCAAAAACACTCTCTCATAGAACCATCACATCCTAATGTCTTCTTCTTCTTCTTCTTCTTTTCTTGCAATCTCCCAAGCAGCTATTCTTCTTCTACTATGCCTGATTCTCTTGGCAGGATCAGCAGTGCAGAAGAATTCTCTTGGTAGGATCAGTAGCTACAGAAGAAAATAATTTAGGCGTGCAAACTCATTTTGCAAAACTATCCAAAAGAGCAAGAGTAGGGGGGGGGGGGAGGAGGAGCCAAAGTAAGAGAATCCATGGTATGCCTAAGCAGAGGCAAGTGTTTTCTGAAGACACTCTACTATCCCAAGGAATGCCCTACGCTGAAACCCTGGGATCCTAGATCCAAGGCATGTTACGTGAATTACATAAAATGTGAGGCGTCATGTCGGTGCCACGCAGGCTATAACGACTATGGATTTGCCAAGATCCAGAATGCAAAGGGCCACCAGGGCCTAATCTGCAGCACTCGTAGATCTGTTAGAATTGCATCGGCCAACGTGATTTTTTTCTCTATGATTCAACCTTCAAAATAAGGGTTAGATCTTCCAACTTTTTGTGCTTAGATATTCTAATTCAAAATGGAAAACTAAAATCTATTGGCAAATCTTTCCAACTTTCACTCATTTTCTTTCCTTTTTCTTAATTATTTAAATTTAGCTTGCACATCCCAAAGATGCAGAATGTATTTATAGAATATACATAAGTCATAGGGAATGACATTGGAGAAAGCCAAAATCTAAGTGGTATATTCATCAAAACTTCTCTAAATCTTTGTTGTTGCAAATTAGTCATCTATACCCTTCTCGTATAGGCTTTAACGATATATAAGTCACAAGGAATGACATTGGAGAAAGCATGTATAGATGTTGGTAGCAAAGAAACAACCGGTCTTACATTTGTGGCACTATCTCAAGTGAGGAGTATTGACAGTTTGAAGATATTCCCTCCAATCTCCAAAGAAATATATATAAAGATATTTAAGACTTCTTACCTTCAAAGTAGATTGGATGAAGAGCAACACATTAAATCTACTAAAGAATGATCTCATTCTTATAATCATTCAATAAAGCATTCCATAGTCTTATAATATTTTTATCTATTATGTTTAAATCATCGTTGCAGCAGCAGATGACTGGAGATCACTAGCTTAGTTATATATTTATAATATATATCTATAAATTAGCCGAGAGAATCTTATTTGTTTACAAGTAAAAAGTTCTTTGAGTAAAAAATTTCATGACTTCTGGACGAAGAACAAGATTTAAAAACCCAAATTTTCATGCCTTCTGGATGAAGAACAAGAGTTCTGTACCTTATTTTTCCTAAGGATGGGTTTTTTGAAAAATAAAAATTCCATCAATTAGTGTATGCTCTTACTCTCGGTCGAATTTATGCTCTCACTCTCAAAAACAACAAATTCAGTCGAGGGTGAGAGCATACACTAATTGATCGAATTTTTGTTTTTTAGAAAACCCATCCTTAGGAAAAATAAGGTACAAAACTCTTGTTCTTCCTCTAGAAGGCATGAAAATTTGGGTTTTTAAATCTTGTTCTTCGTCCAGAAGTCATGAAATTTTTTACTCAAAGAAATTTTTACTTGTAAACAAATAAGATTCTCTCAGCCAATTTATAGATATATATTATAAATATATAACTAAGCTAGTAGTATTCTTTTCAAAGAAGGAAAAATTCACCTTATGAGCTATCTATCCAAAGTTATTAATATTTTCTCTAGTATAAGTAAAATTATTCATAGAGACTTGTATCTTATTTGGTTTATTTATTTTTATTCAATTATTGTTATCCTTGAAATTGACTTAAATTTTTATATCTTTAACTTCAAATTATTCTTTTCTATCTTCAAATTTGACACAATTTTTTCTTTTCCTTAGTATTGTTTTTCTTCAATAGAAAATAACAAACACTTAAAAAATTTCCTTCATGATGGTAAAAGTTGCTGTAATTAGTAAGATTATAATATATAATTAGATGAATATTAGTTTCTCTACATGCTTGTAATACCAATTCTCTTTTATGATTAAGAAAATTGACTTTAACAAAAAAACATCTATGAAAAACAAATGCTATAGAAATAGATTCAATATGCTTAATGGGACCAAGAAGACTAAAATGTTTTCCTTAGCTTTTTAAAAATTCAATAAAAGATTAAATATCTTAATAAAATATGAAACTTTACAATATTCTTTAGATTAGACTTCAAAATCTAGAGTCCATCTATGAATAATTAACAATATATGCTTATGTATAAATGACCCTATACCTATAGCATACTACACCATCAAAGCATTTCCTAGCTCAACAAGAAAAAAAATCAAGAATAATTAATGGCATAAAGGACTTAAATGTCATGTTTTTACATTACATTGTTTACCTATTAAGTGAAACTTTCATTGTTAGGCATGTAACCCAAAATTTATATGAACATATATCATGATGTAAGTTAAGAAACCAATAACTCATAAACTATTAGGGAGAACAAAATTAGATATCTTAGTCACATCAAAATCACTAAAAGAAGGCATCACAAATTGTTGCTAACTAGTACGTAAATTTGCATTCTTAGAGTCAATAAAATTTTTTACATAAATAAAAGAAGTAGAAATTTTAGTATCAGTTGAGGAACTTGGAAGTAATTTAGAATCTACCATAGGATAATTCTACAAAAATTAGATTTTCTAGAGAAAAATAAAAGAGAGAAAAGAAAATCTTTTGCAAAAACATCAAATCCACTTGAGAAATGTTATATATTTTGTAGAAAAACTAGATCTATTGGAGAAACATCAAATATGTTGGAAAAAATATCAAAGAGAGTAAAGTAAAATTAAATATTGGTAATAAGAAATTATTCTTTAGCTACAAAATTTATAGTATTAGAATTAGTAATTATAAAACAAGACACTAAGCTAATTGTTGCTATTACTTTTTCACTTATCCTATAATATCATAGACTATAACATTTTCTTAGTAATGTTTCCATTTTTATTCCATATATTAATAATTTTTGTCTGATTCATCTTTATCATTAATGTTAGAATTTATGCTCAATATAAATCCAATGTTAATTCTACCTTCTGTGCTAGTTTTCAAATCTATCTTTAGAAGTAACATTGAAATTAAATATTGTATTAGTTCCATCATCTTTTTTTAACATCAAATTTAGAATTGACATTTGCCTAATGTTGTTCACTAATTTCATCCTTTAGCTACATTTAATGTCTTATTATCAACATTAGTTTGGATTATTCTTTAAAATTGATGTTAGAAGTGATATCTAGTATTAATCTTTATGTTAATGCAAATGTACTAATTTGAATTCTGAAAATTTTAGTTGTCTTTAGCCTATAAATAAATGGTTCAAACCATTATGTTTTATCTTTCAACCATGTCAAATACTTTCATTTTCTTAAGCATAATTGATGTTTTAACATTTTTGTTTTTCCTTACATCATTTTCCATATCTTAAACAACCTATGAAGAAGAATCAGGTGATGACATGAGAGTGTTAAAATATTTTTAAAATTTCCTAGAAAAAGAAGCATAACTTTCAAGAAAAGATGGACCAACATACTCCATGTCAGTTGTATTTATATAGTTGAGCATCTAGATGATTATGAAATTATTTATTAATTTCAAAAATTGAACATTCATTTTAAAAATTATGGAATGATCAACAATCTCCTCTCCCATATTATGTGCATATTTTATTATGCTACTATGATTTTATTAGAACTAAAAATAAATGACTATATATACCCCATAACAATGAGGTGTTAATCCAGTGGTAAGGATTTTGATTTGAAAATTCCATTAAAGTATTTAGATTTCTACCACATTGATTTTTTGTTCATGCCTTTTTTGTACTATGCAACATTCAACATTATATAAGATAGAAGGCCTAATTATTATCCTAAATATTTTCCCTTTAATTTTATTGGTATTCTTTCTCACATAGAATATCACTAGCTTTTTTACATTTTGGTCATCCTCCCTTAATTCTATTTATGATATCTTACTCATCTTCACTATCTAATTAGAGGATTGATACTAGGCAGCAAAAATCTTCATAATAAGGAACTCTTTTGACTTGAATTATCACTTTTATTTCACCACTATTTATGCTATTATTAAAATTACATTCCATATAGTTTCTCTTCTACTAATTTTTAATTCTTTATTCTAGAGAATACTTTATCTTCTTTATTCTAGTAGCAATATCTTTAGTTTTATTCACTAACATAATATCATCTACAAATAGTAGATACCAAGAAATTTCATCTTATATTTACTTTGTTTATTTATTCACAATAATGGTAAATAAGTATGACCTAAGTGTAGATCCTTGATGTAAACCTACTATGATTGGAATATTATATGTTATTCCACAAGCTATTCTAATTTTAGTGGTAGCTCCTTCTTACATATCTTGGATCACTTCAAGATATTTATCATGGATGTTTTTTCCTCCATGAGGCATACTAAACAATATTTCCAGGTACTTTGTCATATGTTTTTTCCAAATCAATGAAGATCATATGTAGATATTTTCTATGTTTTTTAAATTTCTCCATTAGTTATCATATTAAAAAAAATAGCCTTTATAGTAGATCTCTTTGGCATAAATCCAAATTTATTTTCTGATAGTCTTGATTCAAGTATGAGATGCTACTCTATGACTCTCTCCCAAATCTTTATAGTATGGCTCATTAGCTTAATCCCTATATAGTTTGCATAATTTTGTACATCTCTTTTATTTTTGTAAATAAAAACATCAAAACTTTTTCTCTAATCATTGGGCATTTATCCATCCTTCAAAATTTTGTTAAATAATTATATCAACCAAGAAATTTCTATATCTCCTAATGCTTTGCAAGCTTCTATAGAGATCTTATATGGTCCAACAACTTTTCTAATTTTCATATTTAATAAGGCTATCTTTACTTCAAGGAAGAAGTGTTCATTAAACAAACAAAAATTTGATTCTTCTTCTTGGAGGTCTTCTCTTCAAAATTATTCATTTAATAAATCTTGAAAATAAATTTTCCACCTATCCAAAACTTCATTGTCATTGACAAAAATTTCTTCATCTATTTCCTTGATACATTTGACATGATCAATGTTTTTGCATTTTTTTGTTTCTGATTTTTGATAATTTATAAATAGATGGTTATCCTTCCTTTGTTTCTAATTTCTCATAAAAACTATCCAATATGTTATGTTTGGCTTTGGCTATTACTATAATTGCCTCCTTCTTTGTCATTTTGTCTATCATCTTATTTTCTTAGTTGCCTCTTTGCTGCTATTCCATAAAGCATTTTTTCTTATTTTGAATAGCATATTGCACTTCATCACTTCACCATCATGTATCCTTTTGGGTGTATTTTTTTCAATTTTCAATTTTTTAAATGCAACTTTCTATATAGCCCTAAATTAAATTTGCAGAGCAATTCTAATTCTAGGTACCTTTGTGAAGTAATTATTCTCTAAATAAGATGATGTTATCTTTTTTAAAATTCCACCATTTTATGCATTTAGTTCCTTATCTCATGGTACCTTTTATGCTTTGTATAGCTAAACCCAAGACCATTACTTGATCTTAAGTTGCATGACACTCTCTAGGGATGACCTTGCAATCTTTACACATGGCCTAGCCTCTTTTACATAGCAAGAAATAATCAATTACACTACATCCATACCACTCTTTTATGTAATTAAATGTTTCATCCTTTTCTTCAAATAAGTATTTTTAATTGTATAGTTATGGGTAATTTTAAATTTTAGTAGTGAATCTCCCATATCATTACACTCTCCAAATTCTTATCCTTCATGAATCTTGTCATATCCAATTTTCATAGATCCAACATGATCATTAAAATCCCATATAATGAATATGCATTCTTGTTGGAAAATTTCTTAAAGAACATGATCCATTGAATCTCATAAGTCCTACTTAATCAAATTTTCTAGGCTAATTTGTGGAGCATATACTTTGATGATCTCATTTCCAAGCATAAGTTTAATGCCCATTATTTGATTGCCATGGTTATGTACTTGTACTAATTTATCTTTGATAGATTTATCAATGATGATGCCCACTCCATTTCAGTGATGTTGTTTTGAGTAGAAAAAGTTGAAACTCTAGCCTAAATATTTAGCTTTATCACCTTTTTATCTTGTTTCTTGAAGCTAGGCAATGCAAATTCTGTCTTTTAATGACATATAATTTCAAAGGTTGTTTTATTGAGAGTGATAATGTTCTAGGTTGACATCCAAAATTTCTTTTACTAGAAATTCTTTTTTATCCACACCCATCCTTATGTGGAAAACCTTGTCTACTTTTCATGATATTTAAACAATGATATTTCATGTCATTTCTAGAGGACACCATAGTAAATATTTTCCCATTTTCCACTACAAATAGGCCCTATGAATATTAAAAATTACTTTTGGGGAATGATCTAGCATTTGAAAAATCTAGAAAAGAACTCATCCATGTAATTTTCCAATGTTTTATGGCTAGCTATGAACTTGATACTAATCCTCCTCCTCTCATATCTAGGTATAGGACTAGCATTGGTGGAGTTAAAATTAAACTAATGACATGTAAATGATGAACTACATACTCTAACCAACTGAGTAATATTTTACTAAAAAATAATCATTTTTGTTCATAATTTAAAAAATGAATAATAATATAAAAAATTAAAATTATGTTAGATCAATGAAAAAAAGTCTAACTAAAAAGCCCAATGGTTTTGAGGATGACTTTTTAGGTTTTCATCCTTAGAAAAAATCTTGAAAAACCTTCCTTCTAGGATAGGAAAAGAATTAGATCTTGTCCTTATTCAAAACCATCTTTTTAGGTTTTAACCTCTTACTAAAATATTTCTTGTGCAAAGAAAAATATTCTCTATAAAGAAAAAAGAAAACATCAATTAGAAATAATGAATAAATAGTAACATAAATTAAAATCTTCTCATATTTGAACCTCCTAATAAAAAGAAATTTATACTATAAAAAATAAAGTAATTATTAAACTTTCACTTGAAGGGTTTTTGCTTAAAGCTATAATTGAAGAATGGCATCTTTGATAATCTAATACTTAACATCTATAGAAAGATCATAGTTATGCTCTTGTTGTTGGAAAATAACTACACACGGAAGCCTTTAAATAGAATAGAGAACATGAGTTCAAAGATACTTTCAAAAGAAAAATAAGAAAGTAGACAAAGCATATTGATCTTCAAAAATAATATCATTAATGCTTAGTTGAGAGTTGTTACAAAATTTGGATGTTCAATTGTCCAAAAGGACACTCAACAGAATATTAGAAAATGATTCTTCACTTTTACAGAGATGATAGTGAGGAAAAACTATTTCCATAAGTTAAAGATGAGTGTTGAAAGGAATACCTTGATGAAAAAAATATAATTAAAAAAATAAAATTTTTAGATATGTAGGAACTTTCTAAATATCTTACATTTTCCTTATTCAAAAGTGTGATGATAATTACATCTTCTATGTCATATTGAATTTGTTATGAATAAAATCATTCCTGGAAATAATCTCATAAGTAATTTTCAAGTTAAAAGAAAAAATGCATTTGGTATCCTTAAAAACAAATATCTAGAAATGCTTTATGCAAACTATTTTCAAATTTAAATAAATTGTTAAGATTAATAATTAAATTTTCAAAATCTTTTTTCTCTTGTTATTCAAACCATCAAGGTTAGAAACCTTCTTTTATGTAATCCATCTATCATGCATACATAGATAAGAAACTATAGTAATATTAAATTTTCTCCAAGTGGTACATAATCTAGATGAATTAGTAGTCCAAGCTCCTTCATTGAAAAGAAGCAAACATGAATATGTTGCTAGAGAACCAAGAATAGAGATGGCCTAAGGAAAAAGAAGATAGTAAAGGAATTTATTAGAAGGAAAAAATGTTATCATTCTTAGGATTTTCATGTATAAGTCTATTTGTTAAAAGGAGCATCCAAACATCATCTTCATCAATACATTTTGCAATTCATTTTTCTAGGAGAGAAACACTCTAGTTACAATAATTAATGAGGCCAAGTCCTTCATCATTCTTGCTACTAGTGTAAATATTCCAAATAACTCTAGAAAACTATTTTCTATGTTGCTTAAAAGACTAAAGAAACCAATAGATGATATGATTAATTCTATGATAAGAAATTTTTTAAGGAGCCCAATAATTGAGTAATAACCATTAGTAAATTGAAGCATTTTATTAATAACTAAAACTTTGTTATCAAGGATGAGCTTTTTTTTTCTCTCCATTTATCAAGCTTCTTTTCAATTTTATCAACCACATAATTTTAAAAAATAATTAGGCTCAAAAGGAAAAGGTATTTCTAAAATTTTAAAGAAAGGATTTTTTTCAAGACTTTCCAAAATTTGAGAGCAACCCACATAAATATTATCATATAATAAACAACCGATCTTTACCAACTGATATAAGAGCTAAATAACATTTAATAATTCCCTACTCTATCTAATAGAATATTGATATGTTGCATACAATTAATGACCATGAAAAAATGAATCATCTATAAAGTGCATGTTAAGAAATTGCAAATCTTGATCATTAATTCAAATTTCTTTAATGATATTCCTTTGTAGATTGATGAGTGGCGAGGTACCCCCTATGCCCAACCATATAAATCACAAGTGTTCATGCATGATTCATTTGAATCCCATGGATCGAACTAGTTGTGTCATCTAGATCATTGTCTTAATCGTAGTTCATTGTCTTCCCACTTAGACGGGTTGTAGCTTTGTCACTTATGGTTTAGTCCAAAGTGAGGCATATGATAATTGATGTTGTTTTGGCCTTATGCTTAACCTAACGGTAATAAAGAAATCAATTACTTAATCTAATTAACAACATAAATATAAAGCCTAAACTATCCTATGGGTGATGAGTGTCAATTCCCAACTTGCTATAAACATCTCGAACCTACGTATCCACTACTGGGATTACCAAGCGCTATGCTACTGGGTGAACCAAGCAATAATGCTATTGGAATTACCAAGTGAATGCATGTTTATGCTAAAAAATGGTCACATTCATTCTACCAATTTATTAGCATGCATGGAAATGTAAATATTAACTAAGCACATGGAATATATATTGCATTAAAAGTAAATTTAATCTAAGTCAAAGTGCTGCAATGAATAAGAATCAATGTTGATCTTATTGCCTTTTATGGAATGTGTCCAAGTACATTGCCACTTGAATAAGACATCATACAACTGACTCAAATCGACACTGCAGGCACTCATTATCTATTCTCTAAGGTTACGAAATAAAATTGCAAGCGTTTGACTACTCTATTAACCAAAGAATTGCATAAACATGGTTGTGAGCATGTATTTATAGATTTTAATGCTAAGTTGGATCGATGAGGCATCATTTATGCATGACATGATGCATCAATGAGGTTGCATTGATAGGGCCTTATCAAGAAGGCCTAGTTATTGAGACCTTGTTGTCAAAGTCTTGTTATTAGAGCCTTGTTACTAAAGTCTTATTATCAAGGCTAGGACATTGGAGCTAAGATATAAAATCCAACTAAAAAGTTGACTTTTTATCAGATAACCTAGCCAATTGATGACTCATCATACCCCCATGACTAAATAAAAACTCATCCTTGAGTTAATAGGATAGGATTGAGCTTTTTTACAAAGTTGGAAAGGTATGGAATTATTGACTGATGCTAACTACTAACTAACTCTAGTGACGCATTACAAAATTTTATTCGAGTGGATGCATACAAAATGATAGAGTGACAAAAAGACTAAACAAGCTTTGAAGATTACAAAATTTGCAGAGGTCTTTAAGAACATATTGAAGATGATTCTTCTTGTTGCTACCAGTGGTCGTAGAGTTTCAACCTAGATTGTTATGTTGATGCTTCTTTGATTATGTGCAAAATTCTTGAAGGATAGCCTAAAATTACTTCTCATTATCCCATGGATCTAGTAAACTTGTGATGCTTGAGATACTATCTTGTATGTGCTACAATTTATGCATGGGAATATCCTTTGTTATCCCTCTATTGGCTTCATTTCCATGCCTGGTAAAAGACCTTCTTCCTTAGGCATTTCTTTTAGCATCACCTGTAGTCACAAAAGGATCAACATTAGGTTTGGTAAATTTTACTTAATAATTAGCCCTTTTTAGATCCTTAGATTTCATTTAAGCACAAGGTGATGATAGCATACAATGCTCAAGGCTATGAGGTAACTAAAATCATCAAGCTATTCACATTATTTTAATCAATTACTATTAGTTACCATGATGTTCAAAAATAGGATGTTAGAAAAATTTGAAAATTTGAAAGAAGACATCCCTAGCCTCCATGACTAATAAGCATAACTCTAGAAGCACACAAGTTTTCAAATAATTGAAACCAAAGGTCTAATTCAAAAGATGGCCAAGAAATATTGAACTTGAAGGATATTTTAATAGAAAAGTAGGAAAAAAGAAAAAAGGTAATTAAAAGTGATGAGAAGTACTCCCATAATTATGCATAAATTTAGAGAAACTATCATTAATGTTCTAGAAGATGTGAAGGTTAGTTCAAAGCCATGATTAATAAAAGTTATGCAAGTGGGTCCATCCCAAAGTAGGCTCCTACCATAATGCCTTTGCATAACTGCTTCTATAGATGTTTGTGTGCACCCAAGAAGTTAAATGTAGACCATGCCTTTATTCCAAACAAAATAGAACTACCATGGTTGGGATTTTTTACTATACTACAAAAAACCAAAAGGCTCATAATCATATGTAGCAGTGAGGTGAATAATGGGATTAGAAGGAATTGTAGAGATAGGGATGTAAAGTACTTGACCATGTCCACAATAGGTTCTTATGATAAATGTGATTAAAATGATCAGCATACCTATCTGTCCAAGTTTAGAAGAAGTCCATACCATGAATAGTAGCCTCTCATTGATGTGTTTCCTCTTGCTAACCACCATGAGTCCAAAACCACCTCACAGAACAATCATCACTCCAAAAAGAGAAGAAAGGAGAAGAAGGAAGGAAGGGCCTTAGTTAAAGGGGTGCCTTCAAGCATGGGTAAAATGTCTTTCCAGCCTCATAACCAGTGCTTGTAGCCCATTATTGTGTCTAAGGGGTGTGCTTTGAATTTTCATTATTGTTTTTTTCTCCTTTTTTCCTTTTTTTTTGTATTTTTTAATTTTTTTTGAAATGAAAATCACACCATGCAAAGACAAAGTTTCCTTTTTATTGCTTGATGGAGGAGTGATGATACATTCCAAGAGGAGTCATAAACCACATGAAGGAAGATAAGAAGAAAACCCAACAAGTCCCAAGGTACAATGATCATTGATTAATTTTAGTTTCATGAAAGAAGAACTAAATTGTTTCCATGAAAAAGACCTTTTATTTAGAGAACTGGAGGGATGGATGAGGTGGTCTCATTTCTTTACACAATTACTTATCCAATCATCTTAATAGCATAGAATAAAATCCCAAGACATAGCATTAACTTCTACATCATGACCTGGCAATATTATTAAAAGAAATGTAAAAGATATTTATAAAACATTAAGGAAATGACTCAAGAAAAGAGAAAAATATAAAGAAAAAGAAAAATATTAAGAAATAGAAAACATATTAAGAATTAGAAAATTTTGGAAGAAATAAGAAAATGATAAGAAATTGTAAAAATAAAAAGGTGAAAAACACTTATTAGTTCTTGAACTCGGATGGAGCATCTTCTTTACAACTAATCTTCTGTCTACACATTTGGGAGATGGACTGCACAATTCCCTAGCTATACACCATCAATTTTCCATGTATCACTGTTACTAATTTAATTAATCATGTGGTAGCACATCTAACATTGGTGATAGTCTCATTTGGATCATTTGGAGATGTATCTTCATTTGGACTTGAAGGTATTTCCATTTTTAGGGGTCCAGATGTGTTTGCTTCTTCTTCTTGATTTTCTATTTTAATTCCCTGGTCTCCATGTTTAATATCCTCTTCTAGTGTATAATCAAAGTGTAAGATATCTATGTCTAAGTCCTTTGTTTGGTCCATTTTCTTAAGCCTAGAACTAATAAGTGGATCAATTACCTCCATGAATCTTTGAAACAATTTTATATTCTCATTTTCAAGCCTCTGGGTGTTTTCTGGTTTAGTGGCTACTATGTAGGCTAGTTTATGGTCACACAGTTGTTCCTTAGCTTTGTTGTGGGCTGTGTTAATATTTTGAATTTTCAGCCCACAACTACACCCTTTACTATTAATAGTAATGCATGAATTCTTTTGTCTCTCCATAGTGCTAGATTCATTGCTTCTATTAGATGTTGGAGTAATGATAGATGTTGCCCCTTGCATAGGATTGGAGGACATTGATTGTGTAAGGAAGGATGTTGTACTTGATTGACATTATGCTAGCTTCGATGAGTTAGTAGGTCCATGAGTGTTGTGCTTACATGTGGGAATTGCCCTAAAGAAAGGATGTTTCTAAAATTATGGTGGAGATCTGTTGGCATTATCATTTCTATGTATGTTCGTAGTACATGTGGCATTCTCTCATTGATGTCATGGTGTTGAACATTCATGTGTTGTTGGTGGTGACATATGGTAAAGGGAAGTATGAGAATATTGAGGATATGATGAAGGATGAGAGGTGTGAGGTGGTGATCCTTTAGAAGATGTCATGGGTCGATGATATTTGGGAGAGTGGTAGTAGCGATTTGAAGTAGAGGAAGTAAACCAGTTGGGAAAACAAGTTGTTGAACATAATATCCATATAGTTTTGGCAAGTAGTAAGGGTAGGGCTAGCTCAGTGATGAATTTACCCATGATTATGGGTTTTGCCACTATAGTTGATGATGGTGTTGAGGATGGTAATAAGTCCCACTAGGATAGTATGATTGGTTGTAGGATTTTCTATGATTATCTTGTGAGAAAGGTAATTTTCTAGGCATTTGCTTTTGTACAAACTTGGGATTTAATGCAAAAGCCTAATACTCGTAGATGTAACATGATTGGGCAATAGCCCTTTGGATGGTCATATAGGTAGATGTCACATCCATCATCTTATTCTGTGGTTGAGTCTATAGCCTCTTCTTCTACATCCATTTTCCCTATTTACCGATACGTATTTCTAGCTATTTCCTAGTTCTTATTCCTCCATTTATTGTGATCACCTAATTCATTTTGTGTTACCTTATCCTTTAAAGTTTCTATGAAAGTTATAGCTTTTTCATTTATCCACTCTAAAACCCTATCTAGCCTTGCTCGAAGTTCATCAAGAGATTGTTGTAGTGGCAAGGTTTGTTGTGAAATCACCTCATTGAGAGCTACGTCTTTTTCCTCATCATAGATATGGACCCTTGTCTCTTGAAGAGTTGGGTTCCAGTGATATTTCTCAACATTCTCTCATTTACATAGCTCTTCTTCTTTTTCCACTTACTCAAATAGCCTTTATATTTGATGGGCTTCTAATTTGTATAATCGACCTTGAGCATACATCCCAAGGGTCTCCCTTATTTCATCACAAAGCCCATCTATGATGTGGAAAAGTTACTCTTTTTGAGAGAAATCATGACTGAGATATCTATGTAGTAATGAATAGTATCAATCCAAGGGTTCATGATTTTCTTGCTTCCACCCTTGGATTTGTTATCTTAGGTTGGACACTCTTACATAGGTTTGGTATTTTTCATTGAAAAGTTCTATCATTGTGTACCAGTAGTAGATGGAACTTGGTTCCAATGATCTATACCAACTTTTAGCTTCATCTATTAGTGTCCTAGGGAAGAGCTTAAGCTTTTGCCACTTATTTTTGATATTTTGCAAGGCACAGGAATCATGGAAGACTTAAAAGTGATGTTGTGGATCATAATAATAGCCTCTCACAAATTTAGGGATATTATTCATATCAAGCCTTTTTATGTAACTTTTCCTACAATGCCTATGGGGGATAATAATTGCCTCTGTGATTTGCATTAGGCTCTTAGTAACCAACAAGGGTTCATTGTCATCGGATGTGGTGTGGTGAAAATTTCTATTTCTATTGACCTGATTGTGAGGGTTTTGGCTGTGTTTATGTTGAGGCCTTTGATTTTTTTTTTTGTGATTTTGATTTCTACCCTTATTTCGACCCCATAGTGGAGCTTTGTCTCTATACCTACATTCATCTTCGTCAAAACTAGATGTTGAAGAGGAAGAGGAAGATGAGGAATTGGGAGGATTACCATGGCTTCGATGGTGTTCCCCATAGTCCCTTAATTTATCTTTTTCAAGTTTTGAGAAGGTCCTAGGCCTTGAGGCCTTCCCTTATCTAGGACATACTTCATCTCCTCTAGGATTATCTACCTTAGGTGAATGCAGTCCTTGAGTGTAGTTAGGGTGGTTATGAACATATGAAGCCCTTGCATGAGGTTGGCTAGTTCGATTTTCTTCAGCATATATCTTGTTATTTCTCCAATGAATGTTCTCTCCACATGATGCATTATTGCTTCCTTGTGAAAGAGACATTTTTTTTAGTTAATAATGTGTGCGACTTAATATTTTATAAAAGATAAATACAATGATCATGTATAATATAACTAATCTAGATAACTAGCATCGTCCCCGGCAATGGTGCCAATGATGAGCGATGAGGTACCCCCTATGCCCAGCCATACGAATCACAAGTGTTTACGCATGATCCAATAAAATTCCATGGATGGAACTAGTTGTGGCATCTATATTGTTATGTCTTGATTGTAGTTCACTATCTTCCCACTTGGACTAGTGGTAGCTTTGTCACTTATGATTTAGTCCAAATTGAGACATATCATAATTGATGTTGTTTTGGCCTTACACTTCTTCTAACGATAATAAAGATATCAATTACTTAATCTAATTAACAACCTAGATATAAAGCCTAAACTAGCCTATGTGTGATGAGTATCTATTACCAACTTGCCATACACCTCTTGAACCCATGTATCCACTACTGAGATTACCAACTGCTATGCTACTAGGTGAACCAAGTAATATGTTGTTGGGATTACTAAGTAAATGCATGTTTATGCTTAATACTGGTTGCACTCATTTTGCCAATTCATTAACATGCATGGAAATGTAAATATTAACTAAGTACATGGAATATACATTGCATTACAAGTAAATTTAATCTAAGTTAAAGTGCTACCATGAATAATAATCAATCTTGATCTTCTTGTCATTCATGAAATGTGCCTAGGTACATTGCCAATCGAATAAGACATTGTACAACTAACTTAAATCCACATTGTGGGTACTCATTGACTATTTTCTAAGATTACAGAATAAAAATACAAGAGTTTGGCTACTCTATTGACCAAGGACTTGCATAAAAACTATTGTGAGCATGTATTTATAGATTTTATTGCTAGGCTATGTTGACGGGGCTTCATCGACACATGATACAATGCATTGATGGGGCCTCAACGATGAGGCCTAGTTATCAGGACCTTGTTGTCAAAGCCTTGTTATCAGAGCCTTGTCATCGGAGTCTTGTTATTGGATCCTTGTTGTTGAAGCCTTATTGTCAAAGCCTTGTTATCAGAGCCTTGTTATTGGGGCTAGGACATCAGAGCTAAGATATCGGAGCCAACCAAAAAGTTGACTTTTTATTAGATAACCCAGCGAACTGATGACTCATCATAGATCATAATGTAAATTATGTGAAAGATATTTTGTAGAAATAATAAAAAGGAAGGAAACTAGAGAATAACCTTGACAAAATAACTACTGAAAGGAAAATGAGGAACTGAATGTAGCAACTTGAACATTAGCATTAGTGAGAAAGATATGGACAAGACAAATAAAATAATCATCAAATCCTAGTTTATAAAGATAAAAAATAATGAATTTCCATTTAATCCTATCATAAGATTTAGCATAACCTATCTTAATAAAAGCAATGTTATTATTAGTGCCAAAAGTCCATTGCAATTCCTTCCAAATTATACTAACATTATTTAAGATATGTTTGTCTTTAACAAAACCTATGTGCTTAGGTTCAATAATATCCTTTCTAACTTTTTGAATCTAGCAAGCCATGCATTTTGCTAACACTTTATAAGTATTGTTAAGAGGAGTAATAGGCCTCCAATTACTAATATGTTTATGATCTCCATTCTTCAGAAGAAAGAGAATCATGTCTTTATTAATATTTTTATGAAGAGAAATTTTTAACAGCTTCTTAAAGAATATGAAAGAGATCATCTACAACAATATCCCAATTCTTTTTTAAATATTTAATTGAAAAATCATCAAATCCCTGATCTTGATAATATATTAAACTAAAATTAATTACTTTGATTTTATCAATAGTAATTTCTAATTCAAGAATACTAAAACCTTCAAAAGAATAAATATAATAAAAATGATTTCCTAAAAAATTATTAATAATATCAAGATCAATAGTGAGGTAACCATTTATATAAAGTGGTTCTAATTTAGATACTTAATAATTTTTTCTTAAGAAAATTTTAAAACTTCCTAGAAGGTTCATCTTCATTCTTTAACTCTGACATACAACTTTTAGTTTGACATTTTTATTTTCAAAAGCATTTGAACATTGTCTATCGTAATAAGCTTTAGTCAAGGCTTTTTGAGTTTTTAAGTTCAATTGATTATAGTTTAAAAGAATTTTCATATACTTAATAGACTCTACAAGCTCTTCTTTAAGTTGATGCTTTAATTGTAGATTGAGAACTTAGAGAAGGATGAATAAGTTCATACCACCAATACCAAAATTTTGTGCAATTGATTTTATATGGTTTTTGAACTTAGGTACATTTATACTTAGAGGGTAGAATCCATCCATATATTTAAACTATGTTTCTTCAAGAATGTTGTTTCAAGGGCATCACAACCTTTACAAGGAAATTTCTCAAGCTCAACACAAGATTTTTTCTCTCAAGAAATCCATCCAACCCATAGGATGCTAATAAGATATTAAGTATTACAAAGGATTATTTCCCTCAAGAAGCTCATCTAATCCCATAGGGATTTCATCAAAAAGAAGAAAAATCAAAGAATGATTAAACTATCATTTCAAATTCCTTTCTTTGAAGCTCAATCCAATTACAACATAGGATACAAGATAGAGAATTAAGGATCATGAATTCACTAAGGTATAAAATATGCTAGTTCAAATAGTTATCCAAAGCTTGCACTTTCCTCTTGGATATTTCTTCCCTTTATAGTGTTATTTTTGTCCATTTGCCTATTTGAAACCCTACAACAGCTAGAAATGGCCATATGAGACATCTTGCTCATGGCATGGGACATCTTGCTGATTTTGCTTACATGTAGGAAAAGAATCTTGTTTTCACTCAAGACATATTAGAGGAGACATCTTGTCTTAGGACAAAACATCTTGAAGAAGAAATATTGTACAAGAAATCTGGTCTTAATATGAGATATCTGTTGATTCTAGGAGACATCTCAGCTAAGATCTAGGATCTCAGTAGAGCTATTTTTTGTGAATAGAGGCATTTTCTATTAATTGCAAGTCATCTTCTCTTGGATTGGGCTATTTCTTATTCTTATGATCTTTCTCCAATTCCTTGGATCTTCTCAACATTTTGGTTGTAAATTCCTGCTCATTTCTTGATCTCCTTGATGTCCCAAAGTTAGCTTCCTTAGGCTTGTAATGTCTCATAAAACATTTTGAATAGCACTCCATATTTCAAGGTTTTAATATACCAAAAATTCAACATGAATTAGCATATTTTTTTATAAATTAGCTTGCATAATTTCTAAGTCTATAAGTAGTTCACTACCACTAATCAATCCAACCAATATCACTAGTAGGTTTTCTCTAGCATTTCATAAAAACTTCAAAACATTTGTTCTACTAGATCCTATGAACATATTAACATTCATACAAAAAAGCTCTCCTACGGACAAAAAAGAGGAAGAATTAATCTTAAAAACTAAAATACTAATATGGAAATTGTCCAACAAAGTAGCATATGTATGCACTTCTACTTTACTGATAGGCTTCCAAAAAGAAAAACTAGATATGTAAAATTTATTAAGCCACTGATAAATTCAATCATTTTCTTGTTGATAATTATACTAAGTGTAATTATTTTACTTTAAATAATATGAGAATAGAAAGCTAACATGAGAAAGAAAATAATTTTCTTTAAAATTGCACTAATATTTTTTAAGAAGATATATTATAAGGAAGACAATTAAGTTTATGTAAATAAATTTTTAACCATATTGTAATCATCTTCAATAATCTAAGGAACTCTAGGTAGAGAGAGAAAAAATATTTCTAAATCTCTAATTGATTTTTTGAATTATTAGAAACATAAATATTATAGTGTCCAAAGTATCATTCTTCACTTTAACAAGTAATGTAAATAACTTTTCTAAAGTTGTCAAAGAAAAAATTCAAAAATATTTCAATTCAATTTTTATTAACTAGAATAGCAATATCTATCTTATTAACTTCATGAGTAGTAGAGAAAGCAAGTTAATTTTTAAAAATGTATTTACGAACAAAATTAATATCATTCACTTAAATCTTAATCTCTTATTGGAAAAGAAAATCTAGAAATAAATGTTGAGTTAAAATATACTCCTTATGATCTTTCAAAAAGGTTCAAAACATTTCATGATAAAACTAAAATTAAGATGTGAACAAGGAGGCCTCCATCCTTGATTTTTCAAGCTCAGCATTTGTCTCACAATCCATGTCACTGATACATGAAAAAGCATTATTTAATGAGAAAGCATTTAGAACATTAGTAGAAGTAGAGAGAAAAGGAAATACATTAGGGGTGTTTAAATTAAAATCAATATCTACAAGTCTTTTCTTTTTGTGTTATACTAAGCAAAATCCTTCTGTATTAGCACTTTCATTATTAGTCCAAGCTAAACAAGTTTTCTTTTAAAAGAAGAATCTTTGGATATAGAAATTTACTAGCATCCTTAGAATTAAAAGGATTAGCAAAAGGTTGAGAACTTGTTGAAAAATATTTTATTTTTGCCTATTGAAAATCATCATTATTTGCATTTTTTAAAAATTATTGTTTCCTTTCCATACAAATAACGTTTTTTTACCAAGAAGAGGATAAATCCCAATAATATAGCCTTCATGATGATAATAGCTACAACATCCATGCGAATTCATCATCATCATCATTGTCGTAGCCTTGTCCCAACAAAATGGGGTTAGGTGCATGAGTTCTTTTTTGTCATTTGCTTCTATGAAAAGAAAGATTTTTGTTTATTGTAATTTCTTCAAATTATCTTTAATTAATTTTTTCTATGTATTTTTTTCTTTATTTTAATTACTTTCTTTGAACAATTATGTAACAAAATCCTTGCAAATTATAATATGTAATTTTCTAGATAAAACATTGATTACCTACCTTGAGTTTTAATTTAATTTTACTTTACTATAAATCAATATTTCCAAAATAATGTGTGTGGTAAACACTATGTAGTAATGTTTTTGACTTTTTTTTTTTGGAAATTATACTACTTTAGTTATATATTTATAATATATACCTATAATTTGACTGATAGAATCTTATTTATTAACAAGTAATAAGTTATTTGAGTTAAATATTTCACAACTTCTAGATAAAGAACGAGATTTAAGAATTATAATTTTCATGACTCTTGGATGAAGAATAAGATTTGTATATCAAATTTTTCATGACTCTTGGATGAAGAATTATTTTTCATGACTCTTGAATGATGCAAATATTTTTTTAGACCTATTGTTACAAAAAATTTGATATCCAAATCTTATTCTTTTTCAAAAAGTTGAGAAATATTTGATTTAAATGACTTATTAATGAATAAGATTCTTTTGGCCAAATTATAGGTATATATTATAAATATATGACTAAGCTAGTGATTGCTGATTATCACTTGAAGTGATCATTTAAACATAAGAAATTAAAAAGATTCTATCTATAGTTATACATCATTCAAAGCCAATTTTTGGAAGGTAGTTGTGAAGTTATAGATTATTTTTCTAAAGTTATAAATAATTCATGAAAGTGTAAATAGAAAATAAAGCAAATTGTAAGACCATAGAATCCTTTATTCAATGATTAAGAGCATGTTATGATACACTAGGAATGATCAATGTTTAAACATGCATAATTGAAAAAATTGCACAATGGTAGATTCTATGACATCTAAAATAGTAAAAATATGTCATAAAAAAATTGTAAAATCATTCTTCATTACATTTAATATGTTGCTCTTCATTTAATCTACTTTGAAGGTGAGAAACCTTAGATATCTTGGTGTATCTTTCTTTGGAAATCAGAGGGAATATATTCAAACTATCAATACTCTTTACTTGAGATAGTGTTACAAATGTAAGACTTGTTGTTTCTTAACTACCAACATCTACACATGCTTTCTCCAAGTTCATTTCCTATGATTTATGTATAGTTAAAGCCCATGCTAATCTCAATGATTGTCAACATGATCCTCCATGTATGATTGATGGAATGGGTACTTATTGATAATGTTTGTGATCATATGGTATTCCAATTTAAGAGTTAAACTCAATGATAACATACAATGACAACTATGGAGGTTTACAATGAAGATTGTAAATTATTTTTCTAAGGACTCCCAATGCACCATTAACCAATTTTTCTTTTGGCGATAGATTAATAGTAAGCATAACCATTGCATCTTCACAAATGAATAGTACTCTATCTAATTCTCCTTCTTCATCATCTCAAAATCTAACACCATTTGTATTTTTATCTACTATCTACTATGCAACTAGCTTCTACATTTTTAGCAATACCATTTCATTATTCATATGCACGTTATCCTTTGTAAGAAATAAATGCACAAAATTCTCAAATCCATCTTACCAATTTGATATTGATGGAAAATCCATTCTCAAGTTTAAAAATTCATAATGATCATCATTAATCTTTTCTTCTTGTATATTCATGAAAACTAACTAAATCTTTGCTGCTATGGATCATCACACCTTTGCTAATACATAGCATCCAAGGGTACAAATGTATTGAATTATAACCATAAATTATCTACATAGAATCAAGATGATATGTATAGTATAGCATCTTTTATAGGTGGAAGTTGCGCAAGATCGCCAATGAGTATCATTGATCTACTACTAAAATTATCTAATTGGGTTTCTAGAAATATTTCTTTAAGCCTTCTATCAATGTTGCGAAGCAATTTACCATCTATAAAACTCATTTTATCTATAAAAATATACTTTATGTATTTATATTATTTTGTCATTATGCCAAAGCTAATGTATCTAGTGGTTTGTATTCCTTGATTCCAATCTTTAATGTAGACTGTATTGTAGTTGAATTAATATTATATGTTGCAGTAACAATAGGAGCGAGAACCAATAAGTTGTTTTTCTTGATGGATGATGAGCAGCAAGTAGTCCCTCTGCTCAACCACATGAATCATAAGCATTCATCAACAATCTAGTCAAATTCCATGGAATTAGCCTCTAAGTATGCCAATGGACAAAGATAGTGTCATGAGAGTTATGATTGTTGTCTTCTTGGCTTCACTTGTGTAAGCTTAGTTGTATGGTTAAGTGTAAGCCAAGGCACACAATTTATATTTATATTTTATATTTTATGTTATTTAGTCTAAGTATGGAAAAATGATAATTGATTGAAAATTAACTAATTAACTATTTAATGCCTTGATTTAACTAGCCTAATATAAGCATTTTGGGCCACTTTTCATTCGCATCTTGAACTCACTCCAACACTACTAGGTTACTAAGTGTCTATTATTGGGCATACTAAATAGCCATTGTGGGGATTACCAAGCGTTAAGAGGTATTCTTGAAGTGGTTGTAGTTATGTGTTGTTATTAAGTTCATTAATTTACTAAAAAAATTAATGTAAAATGCATGAATAATAAAGTGCATGAAAATAAAACTTAATCTATTCTAAGTGCTATAAGGAGTTCTAAGAATGTCATATTTATTAGCATTACATTAAAGTATTCAAATACATTGATGCTCAAATAATGATCCATATAATCCTTGAAGTCTTATTGGAGGAACTCAGAAAATATTCCAACTCTAGGCTAGGAAAACTACAAGAGTTTAGCTATGCTACTAACTTAACATGCCATAAATGTGATGGGTATGCTCATTTATATAGGGAAGACTAGATACTACTATGTTGACACATCAAACCATGCATGAATAGGGCTACATTGATGAGGCTATGTTGACAAGGATGCATTGATGCATGCCCATTGATGTAGCTAGTTGAATGATTCATCATACCTCCACAACTAAGTTAAAATTTCTCTGAAGTAAAAGAAAGTAGGACTGAACTTCTTACAAAATTGGGAAGGTATAGGATTATTGATTGACTGACTCTAACTAACTCACTCTAAATACCAAATTGTATGGAATTATAAAGATTACAAAAATGGATATTTGGGATAAAAATATTGGACACCCTTACAAAAATGAATGGTAGGAACCCTCTGGTTATTGAAGATCAAGTGAAGATCAAATAGTTCTAGGAGGTGGAGTCTTCTGCGATGCTAAAGGACCTTCACTAGGCTTTGGTACTTGTGGTGCTGGTGGTGGTTATGGTTGAAACTATCTTGCTATGGCTATTGCTTCTAGTGAAAGATAAAAACCATCCAAGAATTCTTTCAGCCTCTTCTCCTTACTCCATGGGTTGTACATAGTACATGTAGCTTCACCAATATGGGCTTGTAGGGAACATCCCACATATAGGGCATTACTAGGAACAACTACTTGACATTGAAAAACCACATTGCAAATTATTTATGTTTGATATCAAATGTCTTTACCAGGTTCTATAGTTCATGGTAGTCATTCGTTCTTTTGGCTATGAAATAGCTCTTGAGAACTTTAAGCTTGACATTGGCTATCTCAAACTTTTTCTTGATCTCTTTATGATGCTTGAACTCAACATTGTAGAGGAGGTATGAGATGGCCACTAGTTTCTCCAATTTAGTCCTTGGTCTTCCTACTATTAGCATCATCAAGTTTGCATAGTAGAGGTTTACAAGATCCATGTACTCTATCATTTCTTATATCTTTAACTCCTTTAGGTAGATTTCAACTTTTTTGTAGGCATTCAAGCCATCAAAGATTGGCTACCATACATTGCCTCTTTGTTGAAGTTGCTAGAAGGCCTTGTTCATCTTCACCTTGGCCAATTAGATTTTTTTTTTCATTTACCTCATTGAGGAGCCCCACCTAGTCTCTGTAATGATTTTTCATTCTTTTTAATTTCAAGACCTCATTTTTCCAAGTAGCTACCTACCTCAATGGTCATTTTCTAGTGAAGAACCTAGACTTCCTCCATGGATAGATTTCTATTATTGATTGGCAACCTCATCAGATCCATGTTCACCTTGGTGAGTTGCTACTACTGATATCTCATAAATTTAATCACTTGGTCTTTTTTCTCTTGAACATTACATAAGCAATGGATGTCCTTGGTGAGAAATAAGTTTTCTTTGTGGATTAAGCCAAGTTCTTATTGGTATTAAAGGAAAGAACCTTCAAAAAGGATGCATCAAATATCACCATCTCCTTGGCATTTTTAACCTCCTTTAGTTTGTTCTAAAGCTGTAGGAAAGCTTCATCTCTTATGACAGCTTGGCTAGGAATGGTAACATTAGTGTGACAGGATTTTAATTCCACAACCTTAGTAGCTAGCCAAAAGTTTTTGTTGATGGCTACCTTAGGTTGGGTGTTGGCAATGATGATCTTACCCTTTGAATACATCAACTTTGACTGGGTAGCTATGATTTCTTCTAGGAGATCAAAGATCTCTCGAAGTGGTTGCCTAGTTTTTACTAGTCAATCCAACACATTGTGTTGGGTTGCAGTAAGTCTCCTACTTCTCACTCCTATGGAAGTTTTCACATCTCAAAGTGTAGCTATGTCTCGCATGGCTACCATTGGAGTACTGAATACTTTGACCACTTGATTGACTACCACTTCCACCATTGTTTCCTTCCTATGGTGTTGCATCACCAGGATAGTAGTCCCCTAGCCTTCATCTAGGTGCACTAAGAAAGTTATATATTATAACTTCTCAAGCACTAGGATTCATTTTTATAGGCACCTACATTTTTTGGGTTGAAAATAAGGAAATAGTCTCTTCCAACTAGCTTATGATTCTAGTTACTTCGTTAAGATGGCTCAACACTAGTTGGTAGATCAATGGTTCTCCACCACTTGCCTCTCCTTGTTATTATTGCAGTAGCTGCTCATGAAGTTTCCTCATGCATTTGATAGCTGCACAAGCCTTTGGTGTTGTCTCATTGGTAGGTGGTGGGGGTGGCCACTCCTCTTCTAACAACTCAATAGTTGCCCTATCCTTCATCATCTCCTACTAGGATGTGGCAAGAGCATGAAAAAATATGTCATTGACATACTAGCTATGCCTTCCCTCTTGTAGAGTTTACAAATCAAGCATGGAAAGGGGAGTGTCTTTATCCCTCACTTGCTCTCTTTGAAGTGCTTCTCAATTTTGAGGAAGATAAGCTAAGGGAGGTTGACAAAAAACTTGTTGTATAGATTAGCACATGCATGGGTGGAGAAGGCAGTGGCCTTGCTAGGCCTCATTGTTGGATCTAGGTGATATGCCAAAATCTTGAAGTAGACTCTCTCTACCTTGTTGAGTGCACCATACTCCTTACAATCCATCCCATATCACCATTGGACCCATTACATGTGTCTTTAGTTCTTGCTTTTGGAATTGTTGTGGCTATTAGCCCCTTCCTCCTCTAAGCTACTTCTCCCTAGGTTGGGATGGTCCTCCTTGTGGTCTCCTCTTTGGAGCCATCTATGATCATAAACATCACCAAGACTTAGTGTTTAATGTATAACTTTTAATACTCTTGACACTTGTCTTCTTTTGGGCAAGTTATACTTAGGTTAGTTGTGATCATGGTAGATTGATTATTTATTTTTATTTTTTCATTTAGCTACCTAACTTTGTTGATGAGGTTTAACTTAATGTAGATTAGTGATTTTTAATATTATTTTATTAGTTAAACCTTTGGGAGTTAGAAAAATTTTAAAAACCTTTTCATCGAAAACCATGGATTTGTGGCCTCCACAACATAAAGCTCAATAAAAGTAGCTTGAGGGTTGAAGAAAGAGTCAATTTGGACAAGTGGTTTGTAAGTTGTAGCACTTGGAAGGTGCTTTGGGCTCAGAAAAATGAAAAGACCTCCCCTAGCATTGTGATGAAAATGTGAAAAAGTGGCTAAGTGTTAATGTGTATTTATAGACTTTTTATGTTGCATCAACACATCAGGTTGTGTCAATGAGGATGCATTGATACATTGAGCTATGTTTATGGGGATGCCTCAATGTAGCCAATATATGCAATTTTTCACATTAAAAAACTAAGCATGGGGAAAGAGTTTGGAAGTGAAATTGGAATCTAGAAGAAGCCAAAAAATCCTAGAGTAAGGATAAATCATTGAAGAATGTTTGAAATTGAGTTGGTAAAAGGAGATTGAGATGGAGTTTGATTGCTAAGATGTGAAAAAAGTAGATGTTTTGAGGTGGAAAATAATGATTTTTTTTGGGCAAAATGACAATGGGATAGGAAGTTTTTTCCATCAAGACTAAATATTATGTAAGTGGAACCTCCCCATAGTAGGCTCATGCCTTTAATTCCCTTGCATGCTCTCATACCAAGAATTTTTTAGGCACCAAGGATGATTAAGGATCTTGAATTGTTAAAAATTGAATCAAATAAGAAATCACCAAAGAATTAAGGCATACCAAAATGGACACATTGGTTAATCATGATAGGAGGAAGTGAGGTGGTAGATGGATAGAATTAATGATGAGAGAGGATGGAATGAAGTTTTTGATCCTAGTCACATGAAGTCCTTTGTTGATTTTGTGATTAAGGTGACCTGATATTTTCCCATCCTTAGTTGGAATCAAGACCATCCACTTCTAGTGAGTTCACATTTGCACAATGGGATCATTCAACCACCTAGAGCTCATGAACATCCTCATAGTTTATCCACCATTCCAAATAGAGAATAAAAAAGAAGCAAAAAGTGAAGAGGGCCTTAGAGGGATGTCTTTAGGCATGGGTAACATGTCTTTCTAGCCTGATAAATAGTGCTTTTAGCTCATTATTTCATCTAAGGGGTGTGCTTTGAATTTTCATGTTTTCTTCTTCATTTTTTATGGGAATCACACCATGAAAAGACATTACTTCCTATTATTGGTCAACATTAGGAATGGTGAGGAATCAATAAGAATGCCCATAAAATTCTAGATGGTAGGTAGGTACAAAAGGTGATAAGTCCCCTTGAAGACACACCCTTATTAATTTCATTTAATTCATTCTAATTTTGGAAAGCACTGAGGTCACAAGTTCTTTAAAAGTTGTTATTAAGAAAGAAGCACATGCTTACAAAATGAGCAAACACCATGGAGTTTAGTGGAATGGGTGGATGACATGAGCTCACTACTTCATATCATGAGAAAACCAATGCTCCATCAATCCATGTCAAAATTCAATGATGAAGTCTTGTTTTAAGCAATCAATTTAATTAGTAATCCATCATTAATTAGTAGTTGTATTCAACATGAAGTCCTGATGGAAAAAGTAAAGAAAAATACATGTAAGAAAACCCAAAGAAAGAAAAATATAAAAGAAATGGAAAAATATTCAAGAAAATGAAAAACGTATAAAAAATGATGCAAAATAAAAAGTTGAAAAACTAAGGAGCCACTGTAGGATGTTAGAGTGGATGGCCATCTCCCATACAACTAAGTTGAAAGGGAGAGATCTGAAAGATTAAGTGGGCTTGACCATCTACTGAGGTATTAGTTCCAATGATTGTCCTTGTCTCTAGGAAAGGTTTAAGTTACTACATGTTGACTAATAAACTTTATTTGGGATGGTATGATGGTAGATCATCATGGCCCCACATGTGAAAGTTTCATGAATAATGTAAGGACTCTTCCATACCATTTAAAATTTTGTACATTGAGGTACATGCATGGGATTCTAGTAGAGATCCTTAACTCCTAGTTGAAATTTCACTTTCCTTATTTTAAGGTCATGGAATTGCTTATTGTGTGCCTTGTGCACTTCATTCAATGATAGGACCACTAATTTATTCTTGTCTAGCATGTTGAGATTCATCAATCTCTCTCTTTGGGCTAGAGTTAGGTTTAAGTTAAGGTCATAGGCTATCAAAAGTATATAGAGCTTGGTTTTGTTAGGAAGAGTTGGAATTTTTTCATACACTAACTCATATGGAGAATACCTAATAGGAAGCTTCCATGTTGAATGATAAGCCCAAAGAGAATTGTTGAGTTTACTACTCCAGTTCTTCATATATTAACTAACTATACTTGTTAGCATTTTGGTCACTATTCATGATCTTAGCTTGAACATTAGCTTGGGGGTGGTGTGGAGTTATTAATTTATGTTCAACCCCCAAGTGTTGCATGAGCTTTCAAAAAGTGCTAGAAGTAAAGTGTATTTCATTGGTTGAAATTAGTGCCCATGGCACACCAAACCTATTTAGAACATTTTGTTGTATAAACTGTGTCATATTAGAAGATGAACAGTTGGTGACAACAACATCTTTAGCCCATTTGGTGTAGTAGTCAACTACCATGATGATGTATGCTTTTTCACTTGACATGGGGTTAATGAGTCCCATGAAGGCAATCCTCTAAAGATCAAAAGGCTCCATTGGTTGGATTAATTTTTGAGGCTCTTTCATTTGTGTGGTCATCCTCTATCATGTTGACATCTATCATAGGAACAAAAGAAATTATGGACATCCATGAAGATCATAATCTAGTAATACCCTATCATAAGATCTTAATAACTATCCTCCTCCCAACATAGTGGCCCCCACAAGAACCTTTGTATGTATCCTAGAGGACTTGAAGTTAATATGTATTAGGGACACACCATCATACTAGGACATTTTCATAAATCTTGTAGAGGTTGCCTTTGATGTTTATGAAGTGTTTAGCCTAATGAAGAAATTGTTATTTCTTGTTGTCCCACTCTTGTGGCATCTCCTTTTTGAGTAGATAAGAGAGGATGTGATCATTCAAGTTTGCTTCTTTTGGACTTAATCACTAACAACAACAATAAAGAAGAGTTTATTAGGAAATTTATTAGATAGTAGATCCTCATCCTCTTTGCTATCCCATCTTAACTAAGATAAGTGGTGAGCAACCATATTATTGGTCTCCTTCTAGTCAATCATTGTTAAGTCAAACTCCTAAAGGATCACTAGAAACTATATGAAATGAGCTCTTATTGTTGGCTTATTCATTAGGAATCGAATAGCACTATGGTTAATGTGCATAAAAATTTTGTACCCAAGCACATAGTGCTTAAACTTCTCTAAGGAATACACCACTACCATGAACTCCTATTTAGTGGTGGTGTAGTTTAGTTGTGCATCCACAATGTTCTTTCTTGCATAGTGGATATAGTATGGACATTTTTGATCATCCATTTATGTAAGCATGGCCCCCAAAGCATACCTTCATGCATCCTTCATGATGTGAAATGGCTTGAACTAGTTTGGTACTCATAGAATTGGAGTTTCTATGAGCTTTTGCTTTAATTTTTGGAATGAATTCTCACATTCCATATTCCATATCAATGGTGCATCATTATTTGTGAGCTTCACCAATGATTTAGAAATATTCAAGAAGTTTTCAATGAAGCACCTATAGTAACTAGTGTGGCCAAGAAATGACCTCATATCTTTGATTATTTTTGGCTATCTAGTTATTCCTTAGTTGACTCAAACTTTCTTTGGGTCTATCTCAATCCCTTTGTTTAAAATATAATTTCCCAAGACAATTGCATATTCTATCATTAAGTGGCTCTTCTACTAGTTAAGCCTAAAGTTTGTCTCCATACACCATTGAAAAACTTGCTCAAGGTGGTTCAAAGCTTGCTTAAAGATATCCTTGTAGGTAGAGAAGTCATCTATGAAGAATTCTATCTTAATACTAATATATTGTTGAAATATGGGATCATTGCATAGGACAAAGGACATCTTTCTATATGTAGATGTTCCCCTGGGACTTGTGAATGTGATCTTAGCCTAGTCCTATGGTGCTATCTGGATTTGGTTATAGCCATTATAACTATCCAGAAAACATTAGTAATAATGCCTCATAATGGTGTTCAACCCCTAGTCCACAAATGATAATGCGATATGATCTTTGTAGGTTTCCATATTCAATAATTGAACGTTTATACAGGCTCTCCACTTTTCATCTTTCTTTGGTACAATAATGAGGGGGCTAACCAACTTACTATTTGAATGGGGTAGATGTACCCTACTTTGAGGAGTTGTTCAATATCCTCCTTAATGATTTGCTTAAGTTTTTGGTTCAAGCATCTTTGTGGATTCCTTTTTAGCTTAATGGAGGACTCTATGTAGATTCTATGAGGATATCCACAAATCAATTCCTATTAGCTCTTGATATAACTAGGAAAAGACCATTAACCATTTATTCATAAATTTCAAAAATTTATTTCTCTATTATAAAGCAAGTATAACATTGATAATTACCATATTATCATTATTTAGAAATGCATATTTCATTCTTGCTAGTAGAGTTTCTAACTCAAGGGGCTCTTTCTTGAAAGTCTCAAGGATATCCAACTCTCCCCAATCGATCTCACTTCATGCATCAGAGAGTTTGTGATCGAGTTGCTTCACTTTATTCATGCTTTCAACATAAGAGTTGGTGAGACTCTTATCTTGTTCTATTCACATTGTTGATTCAACCTCATTATCTATTATTAGGCAATGGGTACCTTTTTCTTTGATGGTTGCTGCATACAGGTCGCTTTGAATCTCTATAGTTTATGCACACTAATTACTTATTTAAAGTTATGTGCCTATGATGGTCCATAGTCTTTGCATGCTATGGTACCCTATGTCACTATACACGATGCATGGAAATCTCTTCTTCGCAATCTTTTTGAATTCATTTTTCTTTAATTCTTCAAGGAAAGGTCTTTGATTTTAAGCCTTACATTAATGATGCTCAATGATGATCTTCCCATGATGATAGGGAAGTTCCCCTTGCAATTCTTCATATGAATAATTAGAAAATTAGTAGGATAGGACTACTCACAAACAATGGTCATGGTATCCTCTACCAATCCCAAAGGAATAGTGATGAATTAATCTTCTAGCTCTAGTATGATGTTGTTTTTTTCATGGAAGGTAGGTTTAGGCTTTGTACATCTCTTGTGAAATTAAGTTAACTCTAGGACTTGAATTTAAAAGAGCTTTACATGGATTATTTTTGATAATCTGCATGTAAATTAGAGGACTTCAAAGATTAGATCATTTTTAAGGAAGGTGGTCACCCTTGATACAATCTATGACTGCATGGATTAACATGATAGTTTATAGTTGGGGAGCACTTTGGTTTGAGGGTTGATCGATAGGAATTTTAGAGGTTGAAGTAATAGGGTTGGGAACCATAGGAGTTTGAGAGGGTTGCGTGGGGGTATTGGTTTTGAAAGATGACCTCTTGAAAGGCTTGAGTTTAGGACCACTCAACTTAGATATTAGTTGTACGTTTACCATCCTCATGGCATTTCTTTGCTATTGCTAGGTAGGTATTTCACCATGCATGGATGAAGCAGGTTGTAGAGGTGTTGATGATGGTGTTCTAGGAGTGAATGGGTAATGAGAAGGATAAAATAAAAATAGAGAATGCACTCTTGGAGAAGGTGCTTTGTAGTACTCTAGAGGGTAGTAATGGTATGGGAAGGAAGCATGACTAGAAGAGTCACATGGAGATATTGACTATTGAACGTAATAATCATAGGGGTATAGTTGGTGATAAGGGTACTACTACCTTAGAGGTGACATCCCCCATTATTGTGGATGTTACCACTATTGGTATTACTTGGAGTTGAGGTAGCACTCCACTCAAATAGTATGTTTATTAGTGGAATTACTTTTGATAGTTACCTTGTGGATAAACCAACCTCCTAGGTGCTTTCCGTTATGCCAATATTGGATTCAAAGCATACATCTTAGATTCTTGTAAGTGTGAAAACATGAGATAACATTTCTTAGGATGTTCGTATTGATAGATGTTACAACCCTCATCATTAGTGTCTGAATCTACAACCTCCTCTGCTACTATAGCTTTACCCTTATCCTTACAATATTTTCATTTAGCATCCTTTTCCTGCCTTAGTTCACAACCACTACCTCCTTGATATTTGCGTTTCTCTACAATATTGAAAGTATCTTGGAACTTCTCATCCAAGGAGTCCCACATCTTAACTACTTTGGTCAATATTTTAGTAACAACTTTTTGTAATGGAAAGGTTTTCCTCTGCACCATGTCATCAAGTGGTGCCTCCTCCTCATTCTCATAGAAATAGACCTCCCTCTTATGAATGGAGGGATTTCTATTATACTCCTTCACACTTTCCCATTTCTTTAGGTCTTTTTTATTTTTTTCCACTTATTCAATAAGCGTTCAGATCTAATGGATCCTTATCTCCAAAAGTCTTCCTTGAGCATAGACCTCAAGGGTTCTTCTTATTTTAGTTCTAAGCCCATCTATGATATGGCATAGTTGATCCTATTGGAAGTATTCATGGCCTAGGCATTGATGTAGTAGAGAGTAGTACTTGCCCTGGGTCACATCCAAGGACTCATGAGTGCCTTGTTTCTAGCCTTGGATTTGCCTCCATAGATTGAACACTTTGGAGTATGTTTAATAATTGTTATTGAAAAACTCCAACATCGTACTTCATCATTGATAAGATTCTAGCTCCAAATATTGATACTAGGTTTTTGCTTCTTTTATGAGTGTCATTGGAAATAGTTTTATATTTTTTCATTTTTTCCCACATTTTGCAAGGCATAGGCATCATGGTATACTTGAAAATGATTTTGTGGATTTGAATTACATGCCTTCTTAAATTTGGGATATTGTTCATATCTAGCTATTTGATGTAGCTATCCTTCAAGTGTCTAGTAGGAATTCTGATAGCATTAGAAATATTCATCATGTTTCTTGTAGATAGTAGAGGTTCATTGTAGTCATAATGATATTAATAATCCCATTCAAGGCCATGATGCCTACGATGAATCCTGTTATGCCTTCTATCTCTATGACATTCTTCCCCTTACTATTGTTTATGCCCCTAGTCTCTATTATCTTGATGGGATCTACAATCATTCCTATCCCATTGTTCATGTCCATGATAATATTGATTACTCTTTCATAGTCCAAACCTCTACTTCTCCTATTGAAATTGAAGAAGGAAGACAATGAGGATGATGATGAAGGTGAAGAGGAAGAAGAATCATGACTAGAATGATACCTACTATCTTCTCTTCTTTGGTCCCTATCGAAATCACCTTGTTTATCTTTCTTTCAATGCTCATTATTATCCATGCCTCTAGAGAAATGGCTTTGGTTGTTGTCTTTTAAGGCTGCCTCATCCTTAGAACCATTCTTTCCCCCACCTAGGTTATCCATAGTTGATTGTAGATTTTGGGTAAGGGTCTCCCCTTCAAAGAAAGAGGGAGAATTTGTGTAGTGGAATTGGCTTGAAAAGAAGAAACCCTTTTGCCCTTTGAGCCCTCATATTGAGCTTCCATTTGTCAATATTTCTTTCATTGGGCCTTAGTGGAATGATAATCCTGAGAGATGTGGTCATGGACCTTGTACTTTGAGTTAAGTCCAATGATGCCTAATCTAATTAAATTATTTAGCAAAATTATAGGAATAGATTAGTTGAAAGGAAACATGATGTTTCCTTCCATGTTCCTCCATAACATCTACTTGTTCTAATGTAGGATGAAGATGAAAACCAAAGTGTAAGAATTTGGATGGGTGCACACAACATGACATTGTTGGGGAACTTGCATCTTTCTACCTTCTTGCCTTTGATTAGATTTACCTATGATGGTGGTGGAGATTCTTCCATATGAGAAGAAGTTAGATTAGTGATTGCTAATTATTAGTGTGCATTTGTGGCTATGTTCTTAATGATTTACCATTATTTATTCTTTAGAACACCTTTATAAGAATTCACTATATTTCCTATGTAGCATAATTAGCTAGAATAATTCCTTGATAATGGAATCAATGATGAGAAGCAAGTAGTCCCTTCGCTCAATCATATGAATGACAAGCATTCACTGGAAATTCAATTGAATTTTTTGGACTTAGCCCCTAAGCTTATTGATGGACAAAGATAATGTAGTGAGAGTTATGATTATTATCTTCTTGGCTTTATTGGTGTAAGCTCAATTATATAGTTAAGTGTAAACCAAGGTACATATTTTTTATTTTTATTTTATATTTTATTTTATTTATTCTAATTATGAAATAAAGATAATTGATTGGAAATTAACTAATTAACTATCTAATGCCTTAATCTAACTAGCCTAATATAAGCATATGGGCCCACTTTTTGTTTGAATCTTGAACTCTCTTCAATGCTACTAGGTTACCAAGTATCTATTTCTGAGCATACCAAAAAGCCACTAATGGGATTAGCAAGTGTTAAGTGGTATATTCAAAGTGTTCATACTTATGTGTTGCTATTGAGTTCATTTATTAACTAAAGACATATATGTAAAATTAATGAATAATAAAGTGCATGGAAATAAAAATTAATCTATTCTAAGTGCTACATGGAGTTCCAAGAATCTCATATTTATTACCATTACATCAATGTGTTCAAGTACATTGATGCTCGAATAAGAATTCATACAATCCTTGAAGTCCTACTATGGGTACTCAGAAAATATTCTAAGTCTAGGCTAGAAAAATGGCAAGAGTTTGGCTATGCTATTAACTTAACATGTTATAAATGTGGTGGATACATGCATTTATATAGGCAAGACTAGATACTACATAAATGCATCAAACCATGCATCAACAGGGTTGTGTCAATGGGGCTACATCAATGAGGCTACATCAATGCATGTCCATCAACATAGCTAGTAAAATGATTCATGAATGGGTAAGTTCAACTAAATTTTTTATGAATATTATCAATGAGATATGATTTTTCTATGCCCACTATACCTTGAATAATCATCAATAGGGAATCAACTCCATTGATTTTAAATTGTTACATATATAGATGACTAGAGATAATCTTGTAGCATTTCTTTTGTTGAACTCCTAGGAGAGTTAAGTCCACCTCATTGTAGTCATTTCTTGAAGGTGTTATTATTCCATGTGATCTATGAATATGAAAAAAAGATGTAGCAATATTTATAACATCTTCTCTAGGATAGCTAGCTAACCATTTGGGTTATCTATCTTGATCCCTTAATCCAATAATTTCAAGTTTACTTCGTTGAAAATGAGCTAACGTAAGTAGATGTCAATTTAGTATTTCAAAATCATATTCAATATCATCCTATATTTTCGAAATAATATCTTTACACTGCCTCTCTTCCTTGCAAGAATGTTTAAAATATTCATCGAATGTCTCCTATTCTAATTCATATATGTGTAAAAAAGAAATCCATTTTAGTTCAATATCTCTGAATGGATAGTGTAGTAGCAACTATGCCCAACAATAATCTATCCATTCTTCCTTTTCTACTCTTGGAGATACTCTAAGTCTACGATATGTTTTGACAATAACTAGTTATGGTTGAGTCCTCCACACTCACATCTCTCTCTTTTTTAAGCTAAATGTAAACTATCTCATAGCATTCAGTAACAAAAATCCTTCCATTTCCTATGATCTCTTTTGATATGCATTGATAAGATATATGCATGTTTTTGGTTCTTCATCTCCATCTACAATTGGTATAACTCTTTTATAAATATTCCTAGAGACATATATAGTATTAAATATTCTACTAACTTCAACCAATGAGAGGTCATATAGCATATGACCAACCTCCATAGCACAATCTCTATATTAACTACAACATCCATCATGAGCATTTTGTATGTTTTCATTGCATTTTATTTTGGGTTTTAGGAATATATAATACAAAGTAATAAATCATAAAAAAATATTAACTTCTTTTTAGATTTTGTTGCATATTTTGCAATATACTTTATAACAACATATTTGTCAAGCGTTGGTTGAAAGTCTATGTTTGCTCTCCATGTTTGAATAATCATTCTATTATGAAACATTTGATTTTGGATCATTTTGACATCATTTGTAAGTAACATGATTTTTGTTTTACGCATCTTGAAAGAGTTCTAATTAAGCTCATAATGGCCATGGAACATTATACTTGAGGAAAACATTAAATTCATATAAATTTTGTTCTAGAACAAATACATTCATGATGTAAATAATAACCAATGTATTCAGAAAAATATAATTCTACCTGCAAACTTGTACATTATTTTGGGTTCTTAAATACACTCCTCTCTTACATTGTGTATGAAATTGAAGAGAATTTAAAAGCTCATCATAATCAATATCAAAATCCATGAATTTAGCTCTTGACTTTCAATGTTACATGGATGCTTAGAATTACTAACATGTTGAATTTGCAAATGAAAGAATTATATAATTTTAAGAATTATTTCAAATTACATCAACAATATTTTAAAATTTAAAATAAACAAAATAAAATTTCATAAATTCAAAATAACTTACATCATTGGATATTCCATCTTGGTTGAATCTACTATTCCATGCATTTGTTATTACATTAAAAAGCTCTCTCATCTTTCTAACTACTCTTGGATCATTCCAGTCAAGTTCCTCTATGTTTAGAGCTCCCTAGATTCAAAGAAATCCATGTACATGTGGTGGTCCCCTATGTTGCCATTTATATCTTGTCTAGGAATCAACTGCATTAAATGTTTCAAATAATACATTTTCTTGAAATGCAATATGTCAAAGATGCATAAAATTGACAACTATATGTGAATTATCAATAATATTTTTCATTTGTTTATTGTAGAAACATTTTCTAGTGGTTCTCAAAGCATTACCTTATGTAGGTATAGCCAGTAAAGGTCTACTACACTTAGAGTAAAATAAAAATAGTTGGTGCACCTACCTCATTTCTCAAATCAAACAATTGTACTTTGTATTTTCTCTAGTAGGAAGATGTTTCTTGTATTATTATTCTAGATCTCATCAAATTATCAATAAAATTATTTGATAGTGCATTTTGTAGTCCTTCATGCAATTCTTGGATTGTTAACAGTGCTTCAGTAATATTTTTTTTGAAGAATATTGACATTTATTTTAATGCACGATGTCTCATTATCATGTTGTAAATGTAATACCCAAAAATAAAATTAATATGTAATTAGTTCATAGAATCTAAAAAACATTAATACTATCTAGTAATGTGAATAAAATTTATTTGTGATACCTAAATTTTTTATGATATCCAAATCTTCCATCCTTATATCGAATTAGATGTCTAGCATATTCATGTAACATAACATCCTTGGATCTTTTTATAAGGAAGTAGCAGTTTCCACGTAGAAGTAGCAGTTTCCACATAGAAACAATGTTGGAAATAATATTGAAAGAATTCCAATTATGTTAAACTCGTTGATGGATGAGTTTGAAAGTGTTGGCCATTTTGAATAAGCTAAACTTTCAACATTTGGATTTTCTAACTAAGCTCTTACAAAATCAAGTATTTTTTCCAAAATAGTTAGGCATGATTCTATGGTTGATATGTATCTAATAATATTTTTCTCCTTTAAATCAATCAAAGAAACATCAAACTACAATCTCATATGAGATCTAATTGATGATTAATAAATGCGATAATAAAGAAAATGATGATGAATAGTGATGAAAATATAGAAATAACAGAGTAACTAGGATGAGAAAATGCACCACCACAAAGTCACAGGTCCAATTCTCTTCTTTGCTTGAAAATGTATAATGAGTCATGCAATGCCAAAGGAACATAGAGTATCCAGGAATGGTTGGAACACTCAAAATGCCTCAACTATGTTTTTGAGTGCAAGTTTCAAAGCCAACAGTACAAAATGCCAACAAGCAAAAAAGATAATGCCAAACACCAAAGCAAACAATGCCAACTGCTAAAATTCACCAAAAAATTACCAATTTTCCAACCAAGGGATTTCTCAATTTGACAACCCTTTGAATTGCTAATTTTCCAACCCTTTGAATTACTAATTTGCCAACCAAATTTTCCAACTTGCCAAAAAATGCCAACAATGCTCAAATTTGCCAACCCTTTGAGCATTTCTTGTCAGGGTATTTATAGGGCTAGGAGTAGGCGAGAGATGCAGTTTAGATGCCAAGTGTCCCAGACCCACGAGATGCTAACATGCCCATATTGCATGAATATGTGAATCTGATTGTGAACATGCTACACTACAATTATGTTGTCAAAACTAGAAGTGCTGGAATCAAGTGTACAAACAATGCAAGCAAGAGATGAAGCGCACAGGCGTAGCATAGCTATTTGCTATGTTGTGCTATGCTATGTAGCATAGCACATGGACATAGTGTAGCTACTTGCTACACTGTGCTATGCTATGTAGCGTAGCATAGTGTATCCACTAGTTTGAAAAGAAAATTTGCATTGAAGTCAACTGCATCTGTTGGAAGCCTTTATGCATGTTGAGTTAACTTTTGAAGTACTTGATTTAGTTTGCATCTCTACTATGCTATGCTATGCTATGCTACGCTACGTAGTGTAGCATGGCATAGCAGCCGGCTTTATCTGCGACCCATGCTAAAATTGCAAACACTTGTTTGAAGCTTTGATCATGCTAACAGCTGCAACTTTTACCTTTTGCAAAGGGGAGCCTATGAAGTTGCTAAACTTGCATTTGAAACATTTCTTACTATTCTTGTATTTTCGCTACATTGTGCTACACTATGTAGTGTAGCACAGCAGAGCAGCCGGCATATCCTGCTTTTTGCTCAATCCGCCACTTTCTAGTTAGAGACCTTGCTGAAGGACTTGAAGTTGAATAATGAAACTAGTTTTGGAATCCAGAGTGCTTGCCGAGTGAAATTTCTTCATTGGAATCACTTGGTAAGCTGGGCCTTTCTAATTTTCCTTTACTACACTATGCTACGCTACGTAGCATAGCACCCTATTCTACAATAGTTTGTAGTTGATTGCATGGGCAACTATCCTCTGAGGTCTACTACACTACATATCATAGAGTAGCGTAGCAAAATTCTTTACTAGAAAACTTGATGAACTATTTTGTGCATCCCGAGCATTGTCGACAACTCCAAGCATGGTCTCTAAATAGACTATTAGTTGGGTGAAACATCCAGGTGGGTAGGCTGGAGAGTCCATCGGGCCTGTCAGCTCTGGAGGTAGAAAACTTGTCAAACTGAATAGTCTAAACATAGTGCATTCATTTCCTGCCAAACTTTCATGAGGCTACACTTGTGGAAATGTTTGCCTCATTTTCAAAACCCTGGTGAAGTAAGAGTGCCTTGAAATTTTAGGCTGTTTCATTGGTCCCTCTTTGTCGATGTCTGGAGGACGGGCCCGGGAGACATTGACAAAGAATACAAAACACCACTATAGACAAGATGCTAACATTCACTTTGTAGTAGTCATCCAGATGTTTCTTAGCCATGCTTGAGAGTGCTAGGATAGTTATGTAGGAAAATGGAAAATGGTGGAGCTGTGAGGATGGTTTCAGGAAGGGAAAGAAGTAGCAATGTGGTCCCTTGTCTGAGTGCTTGTGAGGGAGTCAATATGCATGAGCATCTTTCTTTTGTAGGCATCTGACCTCTCATCAGAATGCTTCGAGATGGTTAGTGGAAAACAACTGACGTGCCATTTATTTTAGGCACATGGTTTTTTTCCATTTTTTTGCATGAGCTTGTGCTCTTTTACACTTTTCTTTTTCTATTCTGCCGTTTACATTTGCAAACAATGTTGTCATAGGACAAGTGTTTCCTTCCTAGGATGACTTGCATTACATCCATATGGGGCTTTATCCTGCCTACATATGCTTCCCATGCAGCGAGTTGTGTTACGTGCGTCATGGACTTTGTGGTTGGGCATATGGGAGGGCTTCATAGGCATCAAGAAAATTCATAAAAGAGGTGAAAGTGAGAATTGTGGGTGTAAGTAACGAGATAAAGGTGTTTAAGGGGGAGGATAGGATGTGCACTCTGAAGTAGCTAAGCTAGTTAGGATGACCACCTTGGAACGATGTAATGTCTAGCTGCCATGGAGAAACGCACCTCTAACCGACACCCATCTGGCACGTATCCTACAAACATAACAGAGTGCAAACTAGAAGAAACAACCATGATGCAAAACAAAGGTAAATATCCTGCTTGCTTCAGATGCTACTGGAGCTTTGGATGTTGTTGCTAAAGCATGCGACATCCAAACTAGAAAGGCCAGTAGTGACTCTGGCAGTATCAACGTGGAGGAGTTGGCACTGAGGAGGCTAGGAATTGCGGTGATGCGAGTGCTCAAGAATCTCCGCTCAAGGTAAACATTATGTAGTTCAACTATGAGGCAAGATGCTTGGTAGCTGAGGGTCTTTAGGGCTCGGGCGAAGGCGGGGGCTAGAGGATAGCAAGTTTTTGGTAGGTCACAATAGTGCTAGGACTCCAACAGTAGGTACTGACCAGGGAAGCTACTACTAGGGCGATGAGCCATGGTGGCAATAGCTCTGGAAGGTTAGCAAGATGTCAAAAGAAATATATGGAGGATCAGAAAGATGCCAGGGGTAGTGGCGTTGCACATATTCTTGAGGGTGTTGTCTTAGCATCATGAATTACATTCAAGAACTGCAACGTCCCATCCCATGTTGGCACTGTGCATGCTCGCTTGCTTGATGAGTCATGATGCATGCTGAGGAGGTTCCACAAACCTAGTTTAAGGTCCTGGTAGACCATCTGATGTGCTAGTTTAAGGTCCCAATAGACCATAGTTCACTAGTTTAAGGTCCTAGCAGACTACTGTGCTAGTTTATCATTGTAGCAGATGGTAGATGTGCTAGTTTATCATTGTAGCAGATGGTAGATGTGCTAGTTTAAGGTCCTAGCAGACCATTTGTGCTAGTTTATCATCATAGAAAACGATGGATAGGCCAGTTTAATGTTGTAGCAGATGCGCTTTTCTAGTTTTATGTCATGGCAGATAGTCTATGCTAGTTTATAGTCATAGCGGACTACCTTTGCTAGTTTTATGTTGTAGCAGATGTGCTTTGCCATTTTTATGTCATAGTGGACGTGCTTTGCTAGTTTTATGTTGTAGCAGATGTTTTGGTTACCTTTGCCAATTTTACGTCATAGCGGATGTTTTCTTATCTTGCTTATGCATCATATGTAGTATGGCTTGAGGTATGAGTGATTCACAGGATTTGCAAACTTGTTGCCATTGATGTTTACCAACTTGAAGGCCCTGTTCCCATAGGCTTTTGTGACCATGAATGGACCTTCCTAGTTTGCTGAGAATTTTTTCATATGCTCACGGATAGCCTTGAGAATGAGGTCCGCCTTTTGTATCAGCCATTGACATGGACTTGCATGGTTCTTTTGCCATTGCTTGTCTTGATAATTTTCTATGCGACCCAGTGTCTATGCATGTTCCTCCTCTATGGAGTCAAGGTCAATGATCCTCGACTCATTGTTCTAGGCTTCGCTCATGATGTTTGATAGGATCATTCGAAGTGACAGTACCTACAACTCAAGAGGTAACACTGCTTCAGATCCATAAATAAGACATTGTCCTACACATCGTCTTGTAAGCCCATAGCACATAGAGGATTTTCTCATGCCATCGCCTCTTACTATTGTTAAGCATTTTCTTGAGCAAGTTGATGATGGACTTGTTCATAGCTTTTGCTTGTCCATTTGCTTGTGGGTAGTATGGCAAGGAGAATGACTACCTAATGCCAAGATTACTACAAAAGGTTTTCGTTTCCGCACTATTGAACTATGGCCCATTGTTGGTCACAATAGTCATGGGAAGCCCAAACCTTGTCATAATGTTGTCTAAGATAAAGTGGAAAACCTGATGGGATGTAGTTTTTCTAAGGGGAATAGCCTCCACCCACTTTGTAAAATACTTGGTGGCAGTGATGATGAAGCTATGCCCTACAGAAGACTTAGGCATGATAGGTCCTATGATGTCTAGTCCCCATCGTTAGGATGACCACGTGATCTGTGTCAGATGTAACTCTATAGGAGAAACGTGTATGAGATTTGTGTATCTTTGGCATGTATCACAAGTCTTGACTTTGGCTAGATAATCACGCTCCATGTGAGGCTAGTAGTATCCGAGGCATTTGATTTTTGTAGCCATGGCCCTAGGTGCTATGTGTCCACCACATAGTTCCTCGTGTACCTCATTAATGACCTTTTGTGCTTGCTCCTCATTTATGCATGCCAACAATATCCCATCAAAGGAGCGTCTACACAAGGTGTTGTTTCCCATAAGCACATATTTCTAAGCACGCTTGTGGATTGCATCTCTCTGGGCAGATGTCAATCCACATGGGGGCTCCCCATGTTGCAAGTAGGCTTTAATGTTGGTGTACGACTCCTAGGTGTCTGTAGTACTTACAGAGGCTACATGTACTTCTTGAATGATAGGCTTTGTACACTTAGTAATCAAAGCTGGTAAATTTGCCAACCAATGTGGTGGCACATTTAATGCTAGGGTGGCCAGAGCATCTGCTACGGTGTTTTCATTGTGTGGTATGTGTTGAACGTATGTTGTTGCAAATTGTTTAAGCAAGATTTTTGCTAGGTCATAGTACGGCTCCAGGTGTGTAGCCTTGCAGGCATAGACCTCAGTGATTTGATTCACAATGAGTTGTGAATTGCCACGAATTGCTAGATGTTGAATGCTTAATGCTTGGGCTGCTAAGAGGCCCTTGAGTAATCCTTCATACTTTGCCACATTATTCATACAAAGGAATGAAAAATGATAAAAAAAGGGTTACATTTCCTCAGAGGGGAACATAATTACGGTAGCTACACTACCTTCTCACGTGGTCGAGGCACCGTCAAAATGCAAAGTGGCTTCAAGATGTGATACAACATTGATAGTGCTAACATGCTCATTAGAGAATTCAGGATCTATGATTGCCTGATCATTGATGGGTGAGGTTGTAAGTTGCATTGCTATAGCTTGACCCTTTGTCAACGGTTGGCTTAGATAATGCAAATCAAATTCTGTTGTTATGGATTTCCATTGGGGTATCCTGCTACTTTCATACAGATTATTTGTGATAGTATAGAGTACATTGCTATTGCAAATGATGTTAAATTTACTACGAAATAGGTAATGCCTCCACTTCTTTAACACAAATACTAAGGCAAGTCAGTTTCTCTCCATCTCATTGTATCTTGCCTCATACACTATCAATGCATGACTTAGATAATACATTGGAATCTTAGAGTCATCATCTCATCTCTGACATAACAGTGCCACGATAGATGTGTCTGAGGTGGTAAGGTAGATAAAGAAAGGCTTATACCTCTGCGGTGGGTAAACAATTGGGAGGTGTAAAAGCTCTTTCTTCAGATCATCAAAGGCTTGTTGGCATTGTGTTGTCCATTCAAAGTTAATCCACTTCTTCAGTAGATGTTGCATGGGGTGTAACTTGTCAGTTAACTTTGCTATAAACCTCTTGATGAACTATACCCTACCTTGTAACCCACGTAATTCTTTAAGGTTGTAGGTGGAACTAGATTAACGATGGCCTTGACTTTGTCAAGGTCCACTCGTATTCCAGCCTCTGATACTACAAACCCTAACATGCGTTTGGTTCTCACCTCAAAGACATACTTTTTTGGGTTAAGGTGTAAATCATTCATTTGGAAACACTTAAGAACTACACCTAGATCGTTGGGATGATCAGCGGCCTCTTTAGATTTGACCACTATGTCATCCACGTAGTTGTTCAGCGTTTCTAAGATGTAGTCACTAAAGACATATGTCATGGCTCTCTGGTAGGTTGCTCCCACGTTCTTGAGTCCAAAGGGCATCATAGTATAACAGAAATTCCTCCATGGAGTCATGAAGGTTTTTGTTAATTGATGCTCTAGGTTGATGCAAATTTGGTTGTAGCTGGAGAAACCATCCATGAAGGATAACAGAGCATGACCAGCCGTAGTGTCGATGAGTTGATCGATACTCGGTAGTGGAAAGTTGTCTTTGATCATTGCTTTGTGCGGATCCTAGAAGTCTATACAGATATGTATTCCTCCCATTTTTTTAGAAACCACAACAATGTTTGACACCCACTCTAAGTAATCAACTGCCTGGATGAAACCATCTTGATATAGCTTGGTGATTTCATCCTGTACGACTAGTGCGATCTCTGGTTTAACCTTGCAAGACTTAACTACTTTCTGTTGGCACATTTTTACCATTTCATGGAACAGGTGGACTTATTTGCAAATGGTGAGGTATAGAATACTAATGAACTGAAACTGTTCAAGGAGGATTATGTTCTTTCTTGTAAAGAATTCTGCAACAGTTAATTAACCATGAGGTTGGAATAGAAATGAAAATGTTGCTGAATTGAATGTTTTGAAAATCAAGGGATAATGACATTGCAATTGGGAATGTTGGCATGAGGGTTTATCTAGAGTCAAAAGAAAATGGTGTATCAATTGTAGATATCTCTCTAGCTTATGATAGAGTAGCTCTAGTTACTTTTTCTGTAATAAAGTGTAGAGAAGATGAATATGGAATCGGCCTTGATATAACTGGGATTACATTCGAGGTGCCACAAATTAAAATGTGAGAGTACAACTCCACTTATGCATTCGGTTGTATACGCATACATATATTTATATATCAACCCATGCATCAAATCCATGGTTATTATCTTTACTACTATGATATAAATAACAATAAAATATAATATTGATTTAAAAAGGGAATTTATGCAACAATTGTTCAAAGTCCTATGAGAATTGAACACTTGTCAATTGAAATGGTGGTTATAACCACCACAAAGGCCACTTGTCAACTACAACCTCTTTATCTCCACAATGGCCACTTGTCAACTAAATGGGACACGTGTCAACTGCAACTTGTTTCTCTCCATGGTGAACACTTGGCAACTAAATGAAGACACTTGGCAAATGAATGAAGACACTTGGCAACTGCATGAAGACACTTGGCAACTACATGAAGACACTTGGCAACTGCATGAAGACACTTGGCAACTACATGAAGACACTTGGCAACTGCATGAAGACACTTGGCAACTACATGGGACACGTGTCAGATGCAGCATTTTTATCTCTTTTGTGGTTGAAACCACCCAAAGTTGTTGTAACTTACCTAACTTGTTGGGCAAGTAACCTCCTAACTTGTTGGCCAAGTAATCTCCTAATTGGTTGGCCAAGTTACTTGGGAGAGAAGTTAGGTGAGATATTTTTAAGATATTTTTGAAAATGTAACTTCCCTACCTACCTTGGAATCCTATAAATAGGCTTCAAGGGTCAAGGAGGAAAGATCATCACACATCAAGAAGGAGCATCATCATCACACTTGGAAGATTTGTAAAGAAGATTGTTTGCAAGATGGCTTGCTAGAATAAAGATTTCAGCCTCTTTGTCATGGTCCTGTGAGTTATGCATTTCATTTTTGTTTTGTTTTAATTGCTTAGCTAGTGGTTTAGGTAGTATCATTCTTGGCAAGTAATTTTGGGATTTTTAGATTGCTCTTATTGTTCTTGTTGCCCAATAGGAATTTCTGTTAAAATTTTGCCATAGAAGCGCTTGTGTTCAAAAAGCCTTGAGAGCATTTTAGTAGTAAATTTCGTTATTGTGCAACGTTTGGGAACTGCTATTGGATTGTTGGAAGAGAGCCTCTGTTTGTAGTCACGCCGTGGAACAATTTGGTAGTCGAGAGGGTTCAGAAAATCTTTGGTATTTTGATGGGACCAGAATAGCTTCTTTTTATCTTTAGAGTGATTTTCCGTGTTATTTCAATCAGAAATTGTCAAGTCTTTTAAAGGTTCTGTTTAAATGCAATCGTTGACATCTACTGTCTAGCCAAAATGGAGTCTCGTACATGGTAGTTTACGCAGCAATTTTTGGTAGTACAGTAGGATTGTCTTGAAGATATTGCTTGTTTGAGTCTTGGAAGTTTGAACAATTCATAGATATTGAATTTGGAATAGCTTTATTGCGAAGTGTTTACTCGTGTCATTTTACCTTGTTTAAATATTTGAGGTCCACACAAATCTGCTTTCTTTTCTTTCTGTCTATTTCCTTTGAATCTTGCTCTATTTCTAGTTTTCTTGTGGAACTATCTCTTTCTCTGGGGAAAATTAGGAGTAGATTGTGGAGTTGCGCTAAAATTTTTTTGCAAAATTTTATTTATTACAAGTAGGTATTATAAGGACTGCGTAGACTAGGCAGTTGAACAAAATAGGAAATTTTCAACAACTCATAGTACTTGGCAAAGTTGGCTGAATCTCTTTAAAGTAAGTCATTTGTAGTTCACACACAATGCAATTGTTACATTTTACACAACCACACGCCGCAACAGCACACACACATACTCACATTAACTACTGAGTTTATTTGGAGGTATCTGGGCCTTGGTGTTGCCAGAGACTAGCAGGCACCTAAATCTTGTTCGAGGACACTCGTTGGCGATCGCGTCCCAAACGGTTGCCAACACTTTCATCCATGGATCTAAGAAAATGTTGTGCTGTATAAGCCTTGGGTCTAAACCTAGCATGTCGTTGAAAGACCATGCAAATACTTCGATGTTATTTTGTAGTACCTTAGCTACATCTTTGTGCATTTGCAAATCTAGGAGGGAGCTAAGCTTTAATGTTTTTATTTTCCCCCTTGATGTGGTCATAGGTGTCTTGATGAGAGGATCCTCGATTACATCATTGGCCTCTAAATCTAGGGCTTGGACCAAATGTTTAGGCCAGTCTGGGGATGTTTCTAAGGACACTACATTGCTTTCTATGGGTGAATCTTAGTCTATTGACTCTGGGTTCAGTTGTCTTGCAAGCTCATTGTGTGGACCTGTCAAGGCTAGAGGTGAAGAAATATCATGGTGCATCACCATTCTTGCTCAACCTACCACAATGAGATAAATGCCTAGTCAAGGGATACCTGTTTGCAACAATAGTGCACAATAAGCATTTGTAAAGCAGCGATGAGATGTGAACAGTTGAATTAACTATAAAATATGACGCAAGATTTGCAACCTGCTAGTTTAAAGTCATAGCAGATTGCCTAGGTGCAAAAGTGTAAAACTGCTAGTTTAAGGTCTTTGTGGATCACTAACGGGTTAGGTTTGCCAATTAAAACTATTATTTTAAGGTCTTTGCAGACCGCTAACGAGATTGAGGCTATGGATCAAATTTGCTAGTTTAAGGTATTTGCAGACCGCTAACAAGATTGAAGCTACGTGTTAGAATTGCTAGTTTAAGGTCTTTGTGGACCACTAACTTGTTATAGGATGTGGATCAGAATTGCTAGTTTAAGGTATTTGCAGACCGCCAACTCATTGATGTTGTGAGTTAAAATTGCTAGTTTAAGGTCTTTGTAGATCGCCTGGATGCAAAATTTTGAAGCTGCTAGTTTAAGGTCTTTGTGGGCTGTCTGGCTAGTTATTTTTGCGAAGGCCAATGACTAGTTTAAAGTGGGTCAAAATTTTTGGTCAGGTCCACTTGCCATAATGCAAACAGTGCCGCTATGCTATGGGGGAATGCTAGGTTGTACAGAATGTTCCTCGTTAATTGGGAAGAGAGAATGACAAGTTATTTTTCACCATTTTAGTTATAAATAGGGGTTTACCCCCAATAAACTTATCATTTTCACCGTAACAGTGCAAAGCCTTCATTCAGAGCATAGAGCAATTGTGCTAACTAAGAGCAAGGTGATTCAGTGTAGTGTCCAAGAAAGAATTAGCAACAAAAATGATGGCTCACAAGAGAGAATGCAAACACCTAGCACTCGTTAAGGTGGACGAAGTGAAAGAGACCCTGGGATGTGTGTCATAGGCATGCATTGTAGTGCGAGAGGAGATGCCATCAGCCTGGTAAGTTGCTATGCTATTCTCCTTTGTTTTTTCTATGTTGTGGTTATTGCTTCTGCTTTCTCTGCTTTCATTTCTATGATTTTTTTATGTAATCTGCATTTTCTGTCATTGTTTTGTTGCCATTTTGGCCATTACACTATCACTGTTGCCGATTCGGCCACGATGAGCGTACAAACGCTACACTAAGGTTGTATGCAGTGTTGCCTAAACTACCATTGGTGTGGCTAGCTTGCTGTAGAAGCTTAGGCAATTTTAGCAACTCAACATGTGAATAACATAGCATACGATCCTCAAGAGGGTTTGGCCATGTGCATGATTTGACAACGTAACACATGTCTATAGTAGTGTAATGCAAATCATTTTGTCAGGCAGAACATTTTTTGAAACTAGTGTAGCACATTGAATTATTTCTTATCAAAAGAGTTGTGTTTATCTTTTCATTGCTATGCTAGGATAATTCTACTACACTATTGCCTTCGTGTTTTTTGCTACGCTACATGCATGGAGAGAATCGTGCTACGCTATCTGCTAATTGCTAATTCTGCTATGCTATATGCGAACCCCACTCGAACATGATAACATTTTCCATTGTGTTATGCAGGATGGTGCTAAGGCCAATCTTAATTATCCTAAAAATCATAGGAGTCCTCTGTTTCTTGAGCAAACTGGTGGCCAACGTTCCTTCGTCCCATGTGCGTATGGTGCAGCAGGCGAGTTCGTTCTAGAAAAGCACATGTGACTTCTTACTATTTCTCTTCCAACAGTTCAGTGTGATCGTTTGATCACACTTATCGGAGGAGGTAGCAGCCATAGTAACAGAAACCCTATTTCTTGGGGGAAATTAGGGTATTCTGATATTTTTGATAGATGGAGCAATTAGGAGCAGGCAGGGAGAAGGATCTAGTCAGCGTCCAAAAAGATTTTGAGGCATCTTGCTTGGGTCTAGGAGATGCCTGAATACAATTGCTACCATCTGTACAATACTTTGTTTATTGCCCACCACATGGAAACTTATTTTCTAAACCCACCAAGAACCATTTATTGTGCTAGTCGGTGAGTTCTATAAACATATTTTGCTATGCTATGCAATACTTTCTACACTAGGCAAATGTTAACATCATTTTTTTGTTACTAGGTTTTCCATCAATAATAATGGACTTCATGGTGATATAGATGTGTTGGCCTTGGCACAGATGTCATTGTGGGATTTTTCTTCTACTGAGAATATGCACATAGGTGTGAGGCCAATGAGGGGGTGAGTACAAAACCTACCCAACTCGGTACTTCCAGCTCTACGACAAGTGCAAGGAGTTTGGTTGGTTGGATGGGGATTGGGAATCCCTTAGGCCGATCACCGTTGAAGATGTATTGGTGGATCTTCCACCATTTCCATCACCATTTAAACCTAGTAAGCTAAACAATCAGTTGTTTGCATGTTCGAGTGTTGTTCTTATTTTTATGCTATTTCTGTTTTAATCTAAGTTTTTTATTTTTTCCTTGTGTGAACTACTACAGTGGCGAAGAAGTCCGAGGAGGTGATGGTGATCACTTTTGGACATCATGAGGCCAACATCTAGTTCAAGTACGGGGAGGTAGACAAGACCCAACACTAGCTTTGTAATGGGACCTTGGAATTGCTGACCAACCACCTTCAGGACGTTGGGCTCATGGAGTTGTTCTTGGCTATGAACCCAAGCATCCCTGCCATTGAAATGCTTGCCCTAGCTGACTCCTTCTCTGAAAAGGTAGACCGCTTTTGCAAACATGTGCATGGTGTGCTAGTGGTCCTTGAAATCAATGACCAACTATTCATGGACCTCTTCGATGTCCCCATTGATGGTATCCTCGTAGGGGCAAAGAAAAAAAAAGAGGTGAACCATCAGGGGGACATTGAGGAGTGGCTAGGGATGGCGAAAGGGCAAAAGGGGATCCTTATGGAAAAAGGAAAGCCTAAAGTAGCCAAAAATGTTTACCCCATCTTTTGTGCCCGTGCTTTCCCCAAGCTACTTTCCCAAGGAAGGATCATTGGGATTGAGCAAGCTTGGGTGATGAGGGAGGTAATGGAAGAGGGGGCCCATTACAACTCATCTAGGCATCTCTACAAAGGCCTACAAGCTGAAATGGTCAAGCTTCATAAGAAGCATGAGTCCCATTTCAACGTGCACCATGTTTTTTACATAGCTTTCTTGCAACATTTTGCGGAATTCTTGGTGGTCTATGAGAATGGAGTCTAGGTTATGCAAGATCGTAACTAGATTTTCAAGCCATGGATCTACCAAGTCTTCTAGACCACCTAAGCTCAAGATCCCCCAGAAGCTATTGGGGAGTCATTTTCCATGACGACTAAGGATCTGGTGGCCCACAACTTCCATGGCCAGGACAACATGGGCGAGGCATTTCTTTCTACTACAGGTAGTGTATCATAGGGGAAACATCTCATCATGGAGATGGTGGCAACCAAGTTGTGGTGTAAGAGGTCTCAACCGGTTGAGAAGCCTCCTTGTACGTACGAAGAAAAGGGGGTAGAGACTATAGTTTAATTTATGCAGAATACAGCCACCCATTGGTAAATGCTTTTCTCTATGCTTTTTTCTTCACCTATTTCGTTAATGCCTGCTATGTTGTACTATGCTAGGTAGCATAGTATAGTGTAGCATCCATTTTAAGTTAACATTCTATAAGCTAATGCAAACATGCTTTGCTACTAGAGGAAGAAGAGGAGGAAGAAGAAGGTAACAAAGAGGTGTCGGCCCCCAAAATGGGGGTGGCTTATAATGATGCTCTGGTCAAGAGGGAAGGGCCCTGGTCAAGAGAGAAGGAACCCCCACCACAAAGGAAGGGGCTCTCATCGACGAGGAAAATGCTCCTGCAAACAAGGAGGATGTTTTTGTTGATGAGGAGGATGTTGATGCCTTACAAAGAAAGGCCCTAGCGAATAAAGAGGAAACTCATGTCAACCAAGAAGGAACCTCTGCTGACGATCCCTTTGCTGAATGTAGTTTAGCATCAAAGGAGCAAATGAATACAGAGGGTGCTGCCATAGTGTTAAGAAAGCAAGAAGGGGAGCTACAATTAGATGCTGGTGAGTTTGATCATATATTCAACAATATGTTGATGGGTGATCCCCTCACTATCACCTCCAAGGGTTTGTTGTGTAGGATCCCTTACACTATCATTTGCATTACTCATTAGCCTTATTATAGTCCACCTCAGTCATGACTGACACATTTTCTTCTGTGGTAGACACCACTATTGACACTACAAGACCTTCCTTGATCCAGCTGGAACCATGGGCCAAGACCCCTGACAAGCTTACATTCATGTAGGGGATTGTCGATGACATGATTGGCTATCTCAAGCAGGTCGATCCAAAAGTGGGTAAGTGAAGTGGCTATGCTAGGCTCTTTAAGTTGCTACACTAGACTTTTTGAATTACTAAACTTTGCTACGCTACTATGACTAATGCTTTTTTTGTGTGATAACAGCCTCTCACCTCAAGTGGGACCCAAAATAAGCAGTGAAGATGGATGTTGTGTCTACATTCCCACCTGAAGTGAGCGAGGTGTCTCATCACATATACAATGAGGCTAGCAAATGTGTGTTGCACTTGGCATGATCCTTATGGAAGTGTAGGTGTGTGAATGAAGACTTGTGGAAATGGGTCGAGAGGTAGGAAAAAGAAAAGGCCAATTTGACCGCTAAGGTAGGAGACCTCCATTCTAGGAATGAGTTCCTCCTGGCCTATGATACCAGTGATGGTAGTTAGTGCACGACCGTCATAGATTATGCAAGATATTGGATGGCTGTGTGGCACAACAAAAAGGCCACTCAGGAAATAATTGAGCAGTGGATGCAGATGGACTTGTTGGCCTAGAAGAACCAAGATAGGAAGGATTATAGTGCTAGAGTTTATGAGTGGGGGTAGTCTTAGAAGAACCAAAAACATATGTATAAACTGGAACATGCCACCTATGGTAAACAATACCAAGATGCTTCAGTAAAGTTGTATATCCATGAAGCATTCCTGGACGCTATTGGTGCTTCTGAAGCCTACAAAAAGTTCATGTAGCAAGTGACAGTCAATGAATTGCTTGAGTGGGAAGTGAATCTTCCCATAGGTGAGACTGCCACTGCTTCCTTTTCTTCGGGACCACCAAGATGGATGGCCATGAAAAAGGAGAAAGCTGTAGCAAACATTGAACTGAGTGATAGGCACTCCACCTCGGGATCAGATTGGATTGTATACCCCCTGAGACAGACGTAGGGCCGTCTCAGGTTAGTCACTTTCTGCGATGTAATAGTTTATGTTTTTCTAGCCTTTATGTGTAACTCTAGCTAACTACATTTTTATGATGCAGATTTTGGATGAAGAAGAAGGATCCCTAGAGGGAAGAAATGATGATGCAGAAGGAAGTGATGCAAAGGGAGATGATGTAGGTGAAGATGACGTATGATAGTAGGGGCTTTTGATTTTTGTAAAACTATTGCAAACATTGTGTAAGTGAAATTTTGAATGAAAAATAGGTTATGGCAAGATTGATTCTACTCTAGCTTATGTTTTATGTATTTTATCTATGCGATCAGTTTCTATGTTTTTCATTTTAGTTTTAGGCCATTTCAGACCATGAGTAGTTTTAGGACATTTCGGGCCATCACCAGTTTTAGGCCATTTTAGGCCACTACTAGTTTTAGGCCATTTTGGATCATGCGTAGTTTTAGGCCATTTTGCGCCATGGGATGATATAGTTTTAGGCCATTTCGGGTCATGGGACAATATAGTTTTAGGCCATTTCAGGCCATGGGACAATATAGTTTTAGGTCATTTCAGGCCATAGGACAATATATTTTTGGGCCATAGGACAATATAGTTTTGGGCCATTTTAGGCCATGGTGTAGACAGAAGATACGTTAACAAGTTTTTTAAAAAGTAAGTTGGTGTACCTAGCATAGATGAATGGATGCAAAGCCAATAAGCAGTAAATGGACAAAGGATGTTAATTGGGCAGGAAGTAGTGGGGTTGCTATGCTATGCGTAATTTCTTTTTGATCCATCGTGGATTGGGCGAAGTGTAAGGTCGAGATGCTTTGCTAGGGCATTCATCCACATTGTTGTTCTCCTCTTGGCAGGGTAACTCAACCACACATTTTCGTTTTCTAAGACAATGTGTTGGGATGGCTCCTTCGCTAAGAAGTTAGTATCTATAGAGACAAGCACTTCATTCTCAAAGGTTATGACCTCTGAGCCCTGCTCCATATCTATGTTTTGCAAGTTTGCAAGTCTCATGGAAGCAAAGTTTTCAAATCGGCAAAGCTTTCGCAACTAAGGCTAGTTACTATGCTATACTATGCTACGTAGCATAGCATAGCATAGCAAGCATGCAACACACATGTAGCGAAATGCACGACAAGGTGCTATGCTATGCCAAGCATGTTACGCTACAAAGCACAGCGAGGTATGCGGGTGGTTATGCGATATCAATGCACTTCACCTAATTGGACCATTGGCACACCTCTCTAGATGGTAACAACGTAATTATGGCATGGCAGGCTCATAGTTATGGCATAGCAGGTTCACATTACAATGGTCTTGCTGGTCCAACGATCATACATGACGCATGTGGCACTAGCAAGTCAACGTGGGCCTGGGGCACGTGGCATCCAAACCGCCCCTTTCGCATGCCCTTTAGCCCTATAAATACCCTAATGAGCAGTGCTCAAAGGAGAGGACTATCTTTGGTTTTGGGAATTTTCCAAAGAATGGCATTCAAAGGGTTCGAAAAGTTGTGAAGATTTTTCGGAGTCTTCGACGTTCCCTCTTTCTAGCACTTAAGTTCTCTTCCCGGCACATGGTAGCACTGAGCATTGTAAGCTTTCTGTTTGACATTGCAAATAGTTAGCATCTTTAGCTGATATTTTTTCCTATACCCCTTTCTACCACCTTGGTAGAATCCCTTGCATTATCAATGTCCAAGGCCGCACCCAAGCACATAACTTGTTTTTCTCTACACGTCCTGGTTACTCTCGAGATCTCTGCACTCCGCCATGCTATGCAACTGACCGTATCCACATTGATAGAGCAAGCTTGTAGCTTTGGAGCAGTGCATTTTTCTAATTGCATTTTACATTATTTCCTACTTACTATTGCATTTTTACACTATTTTCTTCTTCTACTTTATTTACTTTCAAGAATTACTTTGCATTTCTGCTCCTGCTTCAAAAATATATGTTGCAAAAGGCTATATAGACGCCAATTAAGTCCTTGTTTGATTGACCAAACTATTCAGGGCACCCCATATCTGCACATATACCCAGCATGGCCCTCCCTTGGGTACGGGGTCAAAACTGTCGCGTCCGCCGACCCGTTGGTGTTTTCCAGCTGCTGACATTTTCGATCGTTACAGTTTTTTGGTGTTAGAAGAAGGGCCTTTTGCTATCTTTTCTACGTGTCATGGTAGTTTTGTGAGCCTTCTGCACCCTGATACGCATAAGTGTAGATGCGACACCCTTTTGCGATTGTTTGCGCTTTGTGCGATGTAGATCGGTCACCTCGATAGTTTCTCAAGAGCCCTACAGAACACAAGGTCTCCGATCACTGGGTAACTAGCTCATCTTATGGTAGTCTTGCATGCGTTCTATACCCCATCTCGCATGGTGGAGAGCGATCGCTTCGACGGTCCCTCAAGGATCCTGCGAGATGCAAAGCCTTCCTGACTGCTAGTTAGTTTCCTCTATGAAAAGGTGCAAGCAAATTTGCCCTTGGATTTACATGAACTCGAAGAAAAATCCAGCTTCGAGTTCGCTTACTACAACAGGAAGGAATTTTCCCCCATTCCCAGCATTTTGTTACCTTTAACACAAGCATACCAAAGGCTTCTAGACTAGCTAATCTAGTTGGCTAGGCTTAGCAAGCAACAGGACACAGCGTCCAACCAAGACAATGCTTTCCAGGATGGGTAGGAAGAACTCGATTCCCAATCAAATGAGGGAGGTCCAACCGGCCCTGCTCTTGTCCCTCTTGCCCAATCCTTCTGGGTCAAGTCTTCGTCTATTACCATTCCCTTTATAATTATACCCATGCTTCCACAACCCGCGATTACAGCTGCCATGGGTAGCCACACCAATTCTGTGATGTTTCAACGCCCGCTCTCGCCTGTTTCGCCTATTTTGTTTGCAGCTACTATCCCTTTGCAGGATTTTTAGTAGCCCATTCCTGTGGCACATAACATGCCAACCATGGCTACCCTGCCACATGTTCATGCCATACTAACTTCACAAGCATACGCAACTTCTATTTCAATGCCTACATTCACATCCGTTCCATCCACTGTGGTGGGCCCTGGCCCATCCACATGGTGGGCCCCATTTTCTTCCTCGCATATTCTATAATCTTCGCAGATGTCTCACTATGTGCACTCTAAAATGCACCGAGCCTCGTAGATGGTGCAACCCAACATGGGGCTATGGTCTACGCTACCGGTGACACAAGCGGTCCATCTGGCAGTGTAACCCGTGGCTGCTGCCCTAGCAACACCACTTGCCAGGTGGTGGACAACACAGGCTACACCGCTAATGGGGGTTGTCTTGACTGTACCACCAATGGGTCACACCACTTCCCCTACCATGCCACATGTGGGAACTACCTCTGCAGCCCCCAGCCATCTACAACATCGTCGGGTCTGGACCAAGCATCCTAGCTTATCCAAATCCTCACTAAGGAAATCAAATGCCTCAAAGTTGCTGGGTCTGACATGGTACAAGTCGTGGACTTCTACCAGGATGATCCTATCAGCCCTACAATCCTCTCTTTGATGTTATCCCTAGGGATGTCTCTCCCACATCTCACGAAGTAGGATGGAGAGGGAGATCCCAATGCACATCTTGTCACCTTCAGATCTGAGTCTTTGCTATTGCAACAATGGCCGCACATGATTATTTGCATCTTTTCCATGTCCCTAGCTATAAAAGCCTTGGACTGGTACTACGCATTGCCATGCTCATCCATTCCAACTTTGGAAGAGCTGCTGACCCAATTCGTGACATGCTTCAAGTACAACTTGAAGCTAGAAACCACGCTGGATTAGTTGATGAGCGTGAAGCAAGACCCACTAGAACTAGTCCAAAAATTCATTCAATGTTGGAGCGCAACCCTTAATGAAATCTGTGAGTCCATCATAGAGGCCCACTTGTTGGCCATCTTTAAGGGCATAGTGAATGACTTCATCAACTCCAAGCTATACTACTTTGCTCCTCACTCTCTTAGTTAGGCCTTTGCTCAGACTAAGGACATACAGGATGTGGCCGAAGAAAGCAAAGACCCAGCCTATATAGCTTACAAAAACACCTTCACAAAAAAGGACAAAGGTAAAGCCCCAACAACCACAGTGGCCACTGTGGCAACTAAGGCCAAGCCCAAACCTAGTAGCAGTGGTAGCAAGAACAATAAGAAACCAGCCATACCTGTGGCTAACCCCGTGCCCAAACAGGGCCACGTGCCGCAACTAGTCACACCTACGCTCGAGACATCTAGACAACCCAAACCTAACTTTGAGTGCAAAGAATGCTCAAAGTATACCCCACTACCTCTAAATCCTTCAAAGCTTCTAAAGAAACTCTTGGTAGTGGGATACATCTAGCATAAGTAGATGTCAGAAGAAGTAAATGTGAGCCATCAACGCTACTGTGAGCTTCTTAGGAATCCCTCTTTGGCCCTGCCCAATGAGCCTCCGATTCCTATGGGTTTTAGGCTAGATAGGTTTTGTGACTACCACCAACAGTGTGGTAACAACACAGATTATTGTCTGTTGTTGCAGGATGACATCCAAAGATTAATCGACCTACGGAAATTGGTGCTGGATGAAAGCAACCAAATGCACCCTAAAAACCAATCTATGTATGTCTACACAGACCCCCTCAATGCCAATAATGTCAATTATGTAATCAATGCCATAAGCATTGATAGTGATCCCAGGCCACCTCGGTAGCCATTCGTGGTCTGTGTGCCTCAAGGTAGTGCACCAACACCACCAGCAGTTGGCCCTAGCTCGTAGCAGCCGTTTGTCCTAAAAGTCCCACCACAGGCATCCACCTTTGTGCCACCTATTAGCGGAGCCACGTGACCTCATCAGTTAATAGCTCTAGCTCTATTCATCATCAGGGGGCCGATGCCTTTGACGACCCCTATCTCATGCAACAAAGTTGAACAAACTCCTCGCCCTGCAAGGTGAGAAGTCCACTTGGTGGGTGAGACATCGAAAGGAAGTATCGTTAAGGATATCCCCAAACCTATGTCATCACCCCTTGCATCTACACCTTCACCCTCAAAGATGAAGGTTGACATGACTACGTAGCCTACATCACCTTGCTGACAAGGATTTGAGCCCAGATCCAAAGTCACCTCTCCTTAGGAGATTCGTCTTCTGGGATGAATTGGAGAGGAGGAAAGTGTCAAAAAAGGGGATGACCAAGACTTTCTGGATGTCCTCACCCAGGTCAAGTAAGCTCTAAAGCAGAAAAATGCTACACTGAGCTTGTATGACCTAATCATGACATCTGTACCCCTCCACGAGGCTCTAATTTGCATGTTAACAGCGGTTATGGTCGACGAGGACATGCCAACGGAAGAGGGAGTGATCCATTCGGTCATGGTTCCCTCTGTACCCATGGAGTCCATGAAACCTTGATTGACCTTCAGTGACAACGCCATTAGGGAAGACCCCGAAGGAGCTCAGGTGACTACGGTGCCTCTCTTCATCACAATTTGGGTTGGCCAACACCAGATCCAAAGAGTACATGTTGATGATGGGGCTGCCACAAACGTCATTCCCTTTCCTATTGTGAATAAGTTGGGATTGGTCGACCAGATCAAACCCACAACGACATCATACTTGAGGTCCTTCAATGGGGCACATGTCTTGGTGAAAGGCATAGTTCACATAGACTTCATAGCAAGGGACCAGTTTCCTATAGACGCAATGTTCATCATGGTCAAGGAAATGCCCAGGTTTAACCTGATCTTGGGAAGATCATGGTTAGCGCAACTTAGGACTGTCTCCTCACCTATACACAAGGAGATCCACTGATCATACACAGGTAGAGAGGTGGTGATCCGTGGTGATGAAGCAGCAATATAAGAAATCAGTAACGTAGACATGGAACAGGGCTCAGAGGTCACAACCTCTAAAAGTAAGGAACCTGCTCACACATGCATTAACCATCCAACGGAAGGATCGACTCAGCGAGCCGACTTCTAAATCAAAAATGCATGGATTGAGTTGCCCTTTCAAGTGGAGGACAATGGTGTGAACGAGGGCCCTGGAGAAATACCTTGGTCTCTACGTTTTGATCAATCCATGATGGGTCAAGAGGTAGTTACCCATAGTGTAGCAACCACTGCTTCCTACCCAGTTGCCATCCCTTATACATCGTTGCTTTCTGCTTTGTTAACATGTTGTCCTTTTGGCATACTACGCTATGGATCGAAATGACATAAAACTAGCATTGTTGCATACTACGCTATGTAGTCCTTTTGGCATGCTACACTATAGCCCAAAATAGCCTAAAGCTAACATCATTGCATTTTTCTTTATTTACGTGCTACCTCTTTTGGCAATGGCTCGAAATGGCCTAACACTAGTATTGTTGCTTTTCACTTTAATGCAATGGCCCGAGATGGCCTAAAACTAGCAATGGCCCGAAATGACCTAAAACTAGTATATGAGAGCATAAAAATTTCACAAGATACACAAGTTAATGCAAAATTGATTCCTTTTCTGAAGTTTTTCATTTTATTCAAAAATTTTTCTTGTTGGCAATGTTTGCAAAAATTTCAAAAGTTTCAAAATTTAAAAAATTTCAAAAAGAAAATCCCATGCTGTCATGGGTTGTCTCTATTTGCATCATCCTCACCACTCGCCTCTACTTCATCTGCTTATGCATCATCCTCCCCTGTGTTGCTCTCTACTGGTTCTTCATTCCCTCCCTCTACGGGCCTTGCACCCTCATCTGGAGTCTGCATCGTAGGAGTGAAGTAGTCAGTTAGGGTAAAAGATGTAAACTATAACATAGCATGAGCATCTACACAGTAAAGTGACTAACTTGAGAGGTGCCCATGTCAGTCTCAAAGGGTATCCAATCTAGACCAAGCCTGAGGTGATGCCAGATCTCCTCTGTCATGATGTCCATCTAGCACCTATTTCTAGGTTCAACATTCGTAGTAGTAGCCCTCTCCCTTTCAGTGGTTGTCCATATTAGAGGTCCTGGGAAAAGAGAGGCAGTTGCAGTCTTTGTTGTAGGAAGGTCCACTTTCAAGTTAGGGGATATCATGACCTTCACCTACTCTTTGAACTTATTGTAAGCCTCTGAAGAGCCAATGGCATTCACAAATGCTTCATTCAAGAATGCCTTCATAGTAGCATCTTTGTACAGTTTTCGATGGGTGTCATTCTCTAGCTTGTATACATTTTTGTGGTTTCTCTGGGTTCGCCCCCATTTGAAAACCTTGGTGTTGATATCTTTCATGTCTTGAAACTTCTAGGTTAGCAACTCCATTTGCATTTGCTGTTTGATTATATCACAAGTGGATTTAATGTTTTGATGAACAATAGTCCAAAATCTGGCGTAATCATCTACAGCCTTGCACCAGTCCTCAACATCAGGGTTACGGTTTATGAGGAACTCATTTCTCAACCTGAGATCCTCCACATCAATGACTAGTTCGACCTCTCTTTGCTCAGCCCTTTGGACCTATTTCCACAGGTCCTCGTTGACGTGCTTATACTCCCACAGAGAGCATGCCAAGTGCAAGAAGCACTTATGAGACTCATCGAACACGCGATGCGGCACCTAGGTCATGTCAGGTGAGAGTGTAGGCACGGACCTGTAGCATGGCTTCTATTATGCTGGATGACTCCACCTCCTCTAGGGAGGACCAAATGATCACACTGAAGTGGTTGAGAAGAAATTGTAAGAAGCCCCATGCCCCTCTTCTAAAACAAACCCCTTACTCTCCCATATGTATCTGGGGAGGAGGGGCATTTACCACAGGTCTGCTCTCATGGCACAAGATCCCTTTAATGTTTAGAACAATCAGCCTAGACCTTAGCCCAGCCTTGCAATCAAGAAATGTTAGCATCATACTTAAAAGAAATACATGTGCAACATAGCAAAGTCTGGCAATCCATGTACATAGCGTAGCATAACCCTCTGCCCGTACATAGTGTAGCAAGGGCGCGAAAGCCTAGCGTAGCAAGAACATGCGAATAAACCTAGCGTAGCAACGAAACAATTGATAACATGCTCTAATAAAACATGTGTCACATTGCCACATCATACATGGCCTAGCCCTCCCATGGGTTTTATGTTACGACATGCTAAGGTCAAGTAACTTAAACTGCCCTAGCCCCCATGGTTATGACAACCATGGCGGTGGCGGTTTCAGTGGCCTTGCATGCAACCATGATGTAATATTTATGCATCTTCTACGATCGAAATGGCGATAGTGGTGATGCAAAGGCTAAAATGATGTGACCATAGAAAACAAAGGAAGCTAAGAATAGATGTAAAACAAGAGCAGAGAACAATAGAAAGTGCAAAAATGAAGAAGCAAAGGAGACATAGTAACCTACTAGGTCAACGGTGTGCTCTTCTGCATTGCAACGCATGCTTGTGGCACATGCCCCAGGGTCTTCTTCACCTCCTCAACCCTTGCAAGTGCTAGATGAGTCTTGGGAGCCATTCTTCTGCTTGCGGATTTATGGATTTACACCTTTCACTATAAAAAAAACTCGCCTTACTAATCGATCAACACAATTGCCTCATGCTTCGAAATCGCCTTGTGCTCCAATGTGGGCTTTGCGCTCTTATGGTGAAAATGGAAAAATTTCCAAGGTTTAACCCCTATTTATAGCTGCAATGACAAGGTGGGGAAAACTTACCTCTCTCTCTCTCTCCGATTAATGAGGAGCGCACCATGCAACGTAGCATGCTCGCCACGACATTGTAGCACTATTGGCATTAAAGCCTTGACATACTTCAAGCTAGCGACTCGCCTTCCCAAAAACAAAAAAATATATTTGTTTTTCATTAAGGGTCTGAAAAGACCTTAAACTAGTAATCCTAGCAATCACAATACGATCAGTCCGAAAAGACCTCAAACTAAGCAACCTTAGCATAGTTGCACCCCAAGTAGTTTGCAATGACATTAAACTAACAACATCACATGCTTACATCAGCAGTTTTTACATATTCTTCCACATGGGTAGTGTCACAATTTCTAGCAGTTTTATGTTTTCATGTCTATAGTTCATGTTCTCACATTAATGGTTTGGCACTTCTCGTATTCACAATTTTCCATTTCGCATACTATTATTTTGCATGTTGTAATTTGGTAGTCCAAAACGACACTAAACTAGCAGTTTGGCATTTGCATATCAATAGTTACACAAATTCACACTTTACATCAGCAGGTGTAAGTTTTACACCTTTAGTAGTTTTACACTCTTGTGCCTTGGTGTCCTGCCATGACCTTAAACTGGAAAACTTGCAATCTTTACATCATCACACTTCACAAGTTGCATCTCACTGCTGCTTTACAAATTTTTGTTACATACAATCTCTATCGACAGACGCCACTTAACCAGGCTTTCATCTTATCATGATAGGTTGAGCAAGAGATAAGAATCCATCGTGACCTTTCCACACCTTTAACATTAGCAGGGTCACAGGGCAAGCTCATGAGACAGTTGAACTCCAACATGATTGACTGGGGGTCGATGACAATTAGCACCATAACAACCTTAGAAGCATCCTCAGACTAGCCCAAGCATCTGGTCCAAGCCCTAGACTTAGCTGCTAGGGATGTAACCGAGGACCCTCTTGCCAAGACGCCCATGACTACGTCAAAGGGGGAGGTGAAAATGTTAAGACTCAACTCCCTCCTAGACACACAAACACACAAGAGAATAGCTAAGATTCTGCAAGAAAACATTGATGTCTTTGCATGGTCATACAGTGACATGTCGGGTCTGGACCCATGGCTGATTCAGCACAACATTATCCTAGACCCACACATAGAGGCAATCAAGCAAAAGGCTCACAAAGTTAAGCCAGAAATCACACTAGCCATGAGGGATGAAATTACCAAGCTATACCAAGCAGGTTTCATCCGTGCGGTTGACTATTCAGAGTGGGTGTCTAATGTCATTGTGGTTTTGAAGAAAATGGGAGGAATACGGATTTGTATAGACTTCTGGGGCTTGAACAAGGTAACAATCAAGGATGATTTTCCACTTCCAAGCATTGATCAACTCATCGACACCACAACTGGCCATGTTCTACTATCCTTCATGGATGGTTTCTTCAGATAGAACCAAATCTGCATTAAACTAGAGCACAAGCTGTCCATAAGCTTCATGACCCCATGGGGAACCTTCTACTATACCATGATGCCCTTCAGGCTCAAGAATGCCGGAGCAACTTACCAGCAAGCCATGACTTACATTTTTAGTGATTACATTGTAGAAACATTAAATGACTACGTGGATGATATAGCAGTCAAGTCCAAGGAGGCAGCTGATCACCCACACGATCTAGGGGTAGTCCTCAAATGCTGCCAGATGCATGACTTATGCCTCAATCCTAAGAAGTGCATCTTCGGGTAAAGACTGGACACATGTTAGGATTTGTAGTATTAGAGGTTGGAATATGGGTGGACCCTGACAAAGTCAAGGCCATCGTCAACCTAGCGCCTCCCACAAACCTTAAGAAGTTACGTAGTTTGCAAGGTAGAGTGCAATTCATTCGAGGGTTTATAGCAAGGTTGACAGACAAGTTACACCCCGTGTAACATCTTCTGAAGAAAGGGGTTAACTTCAAATGGACAACCTAGTGTCAACAAGCCTTCGATGACCTAAAGAAGGAACTTTCACACCTCCCAACTATGCATCCGCCACAAAGGGATACACCCTTCTTTATCTACCTCACCACCTTCGATGCATCTGTCCCGGCACTGCTATGTCAGAAATGAGACAAAGGTTCTGAGATACTAGTGTACTATCTGAGTCATGCGCTAATAGTACACGAGGAGAAGTACAATGAAGTGGAGAGGAATTGCCTAGCCTTAGTGTTCGCACTGAATAAGTGGTGGCATTACCTATTCTACAGTACAACCAACATCATTTTCAAGAGCAATATACTCTGGGCTAGTAATAACAACTTATACAAAAGTTGCAGAATAGCCTGATGGAAGGTAATAACTGCGGGGTTTGATTTACGCTATGTAAGTCAATCATCAATAAAGGGTCAAGCCATAGCGACCCAACTCATGTCCTCGCCAATCAACAACCAGGCAACCATAGACCCTGAATTCTCAAATGAGGATGTTAGCAATGTCAACATCATCCCCTCGCATTTTGAATCCATGATACATTTTGGTGATGCCTCAACCGTGCAAGGAGGTAGCATTCCCCTCTGGGGAAATTCATCCATCCGCTTATCGATTTGCATTCCCTTGCACCAACAACATGACAGAATACGAGGGGCTACTTAGAGGCCTCTTAACTACCCAAGCGCTGCGCATACAATACCTGGTAGTCTAGGGAGATTCATAACTAGTCGTGAATCAAATCACTGAGGTCTACGCCTGCAAGGCTACGCACCTGCAACCCTACTGCAACCTAGCAAAAATCTTGCTTAAGCAATTTGCAACCATAGATGTGCAACATGTGCCATGTAATGAAAACACCATAGCAGACGCTCTAGCTACCCTTGCATTAAAAATTCCATCATATTCCCTAGAAAACCTGCCAACCTCGATTATAGAATACACACAGCCTATCACTTTGGTGGAACATGTGGCATTTGTCAATGCTGCGGATACCCAGGAATGAGATGCCAACGTTAAAACTTGTCTACAGCATGGCGAACGCCCAGGTGGATTAACATCTACCCAGAGAGATGCAATCCGTAAGCATGCCTGGCAATACGTGCTCATGGGAAATGATGCCCTGTGCCAACTCTCCTATGGTGGGATATTGCTAGCATGCGTAAGTGACGAGCAAGTGTAGAAGGTAGTTAATGAGATACATGAGGGATTTTGCGGTGGACACATAGCACCCAGGGCTATGGCTGCCAAAATCAGATGCCTAGGGTACTACTAGCCCCACATAAAATGTGACTACCTGTTAAAAGTCAAGATGTGTGACACATGCCAAGGATATGCAAATCTCATTCACGTCTAGCCTACAGACTTACACCCAACGCAAATCACATGGCCCTTCCAATGAGGGGGATTAGACCTCATAGGGCCTATCACACCTAAGTCCTCCACGGGGCATAGCTTCATTCTCACTGCCACTGAGTATTTTACCAAGTGGGTGAAAGCCATTCCCCTAAGGAAGACAATGTCTCAACAAATTTTCCATTTCATCCTCGACAACATCATAACAAGGTTTGGGCTTCCAATGACTATTGTGACTGACAATGGGCCATAGTTTAGCAGTATGGAAACCTGAACCTATAGAAATCTAGACATTAAACAATCATTTTCTTCCCCTTACTATCTGCAGGCGAACAGGTAGGCAGAGGCTACAAATAAGTCCATCATCAACTTGCTAAAATGGATCCTTAACAATAGCAAGAGGCGATGGCATGAGCAAATCCTCTACGTCCTCTGGGCCTACAGAATGATGTGTAGAACTGAAATAAGTAAGATCCCTTACAGTCTTGTTTATGGATCTGAAGCTGTATTGCCTCTTGAGTTGCAAGTACCATCACTCTGGATGATCCTCGCGGATGTCATTACAAAGCCCTCTTGAGTCATGAACTATCGACCTTGACTTAGTGGAGGAGGACGACGTGTAGATGCTGAGATGCATTGAGCACTACCAAAGAAAGTAGCAGCAGAAGCACCATGCAGACCTACATCAATAGCTAGTGTAGGAGGGAGACCTCATCCTCAAGGCCATCCGTGAGCACATGAGCAAATTCTCAGCCAACTGGGAAGGTCCTTACATGGTCACTAAGGCCTTTGGAAATGGAGCCTTCAAGCTGGTAGACATGGATGACAATGAGTTTGCCAACCCAGTGAATCACTCATATCTCAAGCTGTACTACGTCTGAAGCACAACGGCAGTGAGCATCATCTGCTATGACGATAAACTAACAATCGCACCAAGAAGCATCTACAATGATGATAAACTAATGGCATCGAGCAGCATCCGCCATGACGTTAAACTGGTGGCAATCGTTCATTATGACGATAAACTGGCAATCACACTAAGTAGCGTCAGTAATGACGATAAACTAATGGCATCGAGCAGCGTCTACCATGACGTTAAACTGGTGGCAACCATCCGCTACGATGTAAAACTGGCACTGTTAGTCCGTTATGACTATAAAATGGCTTTGCACGTCGGCTACGACGATAAACTAGCATGTACGGTCTAGTGGGACCTTAAGCCAGCACAGAGGTCTGCTGGGACCTTAACCAGCACATGGTCTACCAAGACCTTAATCTAGTTTTGCATCACATCCCTAGCATGCAACAGCACCAGATATACATCGAACGAGTGGGCGCGATGCCGATGCATGGGTGGGATGTTGTAGCTTTGGAACGTAGTTCACAATGCACTGAGAATGTGGTCTGGAACATATATGGTGCCGCCATCCTTGGCATCATGCTGATCCTTTGAAGATGTCGCATGGCATCACACTGGTCCTCCGAACCTACCGTCGCTGTGGCTCATCACCCTGACGGTGGTTCTTGGGTTAGATCTTGCATCTGGAGTTCTAGCAGTATTGTGGCCCAGCCACAATATTGTTACTCCAACTCCCTACCAATGCCCGGGCTCACACAACGCTAGCTATGTGGCAGCTAACCCCATAGTTGAAACTGGAATGCAAGCCCCTGGTAGGGATTCCAAAGCATTCACACCCACAACAACTCCTAGCGCCTTCGAGGCCAACTTCTCCACACCAGTGCTGCCAAGGATGCTGTTGGCCTTCCTAGTTTGGACATTGTCCACCAGTGATAGTGCCCAAGAGTTGCAACAATGCTAGCAGCCAGCAAGACCTTTGCCCCTGTGGGCACATCTCACAACAGTAGCAAATGCTATAGTGTCGTGAAGCGAGTACCTCGGCTAGCCTAGCTACTTCAAAGTGCAAACTCCATGACGTGCATAACGCAACTCGTCATATAGAAAGCATTTGTAGGAAGGTAAAAACCCTTCATGGATGTAATGAAATTCATCCTAAGAAGGAAAGACCTATCCTACAAGAGGTTGAAGAACAGCGCCAGCCAAAGATGAAAATGCAAACGAGCCCCTCAGAGCACTCTGACGAGGGACTATGCTAAACATAATCTTTGCTCTCTACCTTAACCTCTGCAAAACCAATGCAATACTCTCAAGTGCTACCAAGCAATGTATCAACACTCACCAAGCGACAACCTTAGCATTTTGCCTGCTGTGGTGTTTCATATTCTTTGCCAATGTCTATCAGGCCTGTTATCTAGATGTCAATAAAGAGGGGCCAATGAAACATCCCCAAAAAAATGTGGGGTCATTTTTTCTTCACTAGGCCTTGCAATTCACATAGCACCATGGAAGTTCTTTAGGAGGAGAACATTCTAAGTTCAGGCTGGCCAATTCAGAAAATTTTCTACTTTAGGTGAAAAAAGGCTCTACAGGTCATCCTGCCTATCCACCTAAGTAGCTTACTGAGTTGACAATTTGCTCAGAAACGGTGCACGGAGTTGGTAGCAACATTCTGGATGCAAGAAATGGTTTAGCAAGTTTTCTAAATCATGAAGTCTGCTACGCTATGCTATGCATCGCTATGTAGCGTAGCAAGCTTCATAACATGATTGTAGAATGGAGCGCTACGCTACGCTACGCCACGTGATGTAGCATAGCATGGAAACAACTTCACAGCCAGTCCCCACATGTAATTTTAAGTTCTTCATTAAAGTCCCTTTCCGTTAGGAAGTGGTAGACCATGTTTTCTTCTACGCTATGCTAAGCTACATGGCATAGCAAGGTGTAGCAATCCTGCGAAAGAGACAGAAGGTAGCTCAAAGGGTAGAATCAACAAGTTTGCAAGTCTCACGGAATCAAAGTTTTCAAATTGAAAAAGCTTTCGTGACTAAGGCCAGTTGCTATGCTACGTTACGCTACTTAGCATAGCATAGCATAGCAAGCATGCAACACACATGTAGCGAAATGCACGACAAGGTGCTACGCTACGCCAAGTATGTTACGCTACAAAGCACAGCGATGCATGCAGGTGGTTGTGCGACATCAATGAACTTCACCTAATTGGACCATTGGCACACCTCTCTAGATGCTGATTGTGTAATTATGGTGTGGCAGGCTCACAGTTATTGCATAGTAGGCTCACATTACAACGGTCTTGTTGGTCTAATGGTCATACATGGCATGTGTGGCACCAGTAAGTCAACGTGGGCCTGGGGCACGTGGCATCCAAACCACCCCTTTCACATGCCCTTTAGCCCTATAAATACCCCAATGAGCAGTGCTCAAAGGAGAGGACTATCTTTGGCTATTGGGAATTTTCCAAAGAACAACATTCAAAGGGTTCAAATTTTTCCAACAAGCAGCATTTGAAAAGTTTGAAGATTTTCCGGAGTCTTCGAATTTTCCTCTTTCTGGCACTCAAGTTCTCTTCCTAGCACATGGTAGCACTGAGCATTGTAAGCTTTCTATTTGATACTGCAAACAATTAGCATCTTTATTTGACATTTTGTCCTGTCCCCCTTTCTACCACCTTGGTAGAATTCCCTGCATTGTCAACGTCTAAGGCCGCACCCAAGCGCATAACCTGTTTTGCTCTACACGTCCGAGTTACTCTTGGGATCTCTCCACTCCACCATGCTGTGCATCTAACCATATCCACATTGATAGAGCAAGCTTGTAGCTTTGGAGTGGTGCATTTTTCTAATCGTATTTCACATTTTTTCCTACTTACTTTTGCATTTTTACACTATTTTCTTCTTTTGCTTTATTTACTTTCAAGCATTACTCTACATTTCCACTCTTGTTTCAAAAATATATGTTGCAAAAGGCTATATAGACTTTAATGAAGTCCCTATCTAATTGACCAGACTGTTCAGGGCACTCTGTATCTGCACACACACCCAGCACGACCCTCCCGTGGGTACGGGGTCGAAACTGTTGCACTCATCAACCCCTCGGTGTTTTCCAGCCATCGACGTTTTTGGTCATTACACCTCATTTCTTTGGACGAGAAGGTTGTGGTGTTGTCTTATGTGGGGCAGGGACAATTGAATGACTCAGCCCCCTGATGACGAACAATGCTAGTGGTGTTAATGTGTACGATGGTGGTGTGATTTTGCTTACAGGTAGTGTAGAGGCAGATGTCCGATGAGGGACTCTCAGGACAAATGGTTGCTGTGGAGTTTGTTTAGCTGGTAGATAAGGAAATCACATCCAAAAGTATCAAATATTCTAGTAGTCCTTTCCTTCACTTCATACACATTTCAATATCAAATGCAATCTAAAAATCTATTTGTTGTCTATATGATTGAGTCACTCATATCCTTTTGAATATCTACATTACAAAATTCTACAATTGCAGAAGTTTCACAAGGCACAAAAGAATATTCCATATTCTTATCATCATTGATAGGGACAAAAAGATGATCCAAGCACTATTTTCATTAACTAGTCATTTTCGAGTAACCTTCTTATTACTCACAAGAAGACTATAATCAATTTTCCCTTTCTTTTAAAACTATTACCATCAAAACATTTTAATATACATTCATCTTTTCACCCTTTTATCATTTTATATTTTTATTTACATGTATCTATCTTCTTCTACTTATATTCTCATACAAGTATGTATATTTTTTTATGGAAAAGTATGATCATTTAATTTTCAAATTAATTCCTATCTATCTTGATAAATGTTGCAATCGAAAACATCGATGGCTGGAACACCAAGAGGTTGCCCGGTGAATAGTTTAACCTTGGATCTGTGCAAGGGCCATGCTAGAGAGAAACGGAAGCAATGTGCCCTAAACGGTCTGGTCAATCAAACAGGGACTTAATCAGTGTATCTTAACCTTTCATAAACGCTTGTTTCAGAAGCAAGGCGCACGAAGTAAATCAACAATCAATAAATGTAAAGCAATGAAAATAGTGCAAAACAATGATGATAGTAAGAAAATAGCAAAACAGACTTGGGTGAGAAAGTGCACTTTCCCTAAGGTCGTGGGTTTGATCCTTTGCTTTGTTGAAAGGTGTACAATAGAACACCCAACACAGAAGAGGCATGACTTACACAGAGCAGTATGGTTGCAGATCTCTAAATTGTAGAGCCAACCAGCAAACTCAAAGTTAACCAAAGTGCTAAAAATTGCCAACTATGCTCTAGAAAAGCCAACTTAAATGTAATCACTACCCCCAACCAACCCTTCAAGCATTTTTTGCTAGGGTATTTATAGGGCTAGGAGTAGGAGAAAAACGTGGTCTGGATGCCACTTGTCTTGGGCCCCACAAGTTGCAAACATGGTTGTACTATGTAGGTGTGCGATCTTGGAGGTGAGCTTTGTTACGCTGTAACCATACTACTGAAACTGCATGTGACAAAATCTAGTGTGCCTAAAATGCAAGAAAATGGAGCCTATGCTCGAGGACTACATCTTCCCTACTCTTGAAAGCAGGTTCAAGCATAGGAACAAATTTTGAGGATTGACCAGGGGTATGCAAAATGAAGAAAACTTGCTGATTTTGTCTACCAAATTGATATCAAGGTGAGAATAATCATTGTCAACAGGTTATAGAGCTAACCAAAGACGTCTTGATACCTTCATGCTAGTGTTGCACTACCCACGCTATTTAGCACATTGGCATAGCATAAGTAACTGCTTGTTACGCTGTGCTATGCTATGTAGCGTAACATAGGGTAGCCACTAGTCTTGACAGAGAACTTGTGTAGGAGTCGAGAGCATTTGTGTAAGTCTTGGTTAGGCAAACAACTACAACCTTTTTCCTCCATGCCAGAAAGCTTTCAGACTTGTTGAATTCATCTTTGGAACATTTCTATCATTTTTGCATCGTTGCTATGCTATGCTACACTATGTAGCATAGCACAACATAACAGCTAGTGTATCATGCTTCCTTGTTCAATTTGTCATTTTCTACCAAGAAACCTTGCTCAAGGCCTAAGGGCTAAGTGGGACAACCAGTTTTAGAGGCTGAAGCATTGCCAAGTACAATCTTCTTGTTGGAGTCACTTGGAAAAGGGGGGCCTTTGTGCACTTTGTCCCTATTACGCTCTACTACGCTGCATAGCATAACATAGCATAGCACCCTGTGTTGGTGGAGCAAGCTTGTTTGATGGTTGTAACATGGGAAACTACTTTGGAAGACCAACTTGTCATCAACTTACATCTTGGATGCTTGATTGATCTCTTTGAGGCTTGCTAGGCTACGTAGTGTAGCATAGCATAGCAGATTTCTATGTTAGAAATCTTGCCAAACTATTTTGCTCATCCTAAACACTTTCAACAACTCCTAGCATGGTCCTTGGGTAGACTGCCAACTGGGTCAATTATCCGATTGGGAAGGCTAGAGAGTCCAGCAGGCCTATCAGCCTTGCAGATAGAAAACTTGCTAGACTATACAATCTATCCTTAGTGCCTACCCTATTCTATCGGCGCATCATGATGTTGTACTTGTAAAAATCCTTGCCCAAATTCCAAGACTTTGTTGAAGCATGAGGATCCTAAAATTTTATGGTGTTTCATTGACCCCTCTTTGTCAATGTCTAGAGGATCTGCCCAAGAGACTTCAATAAAGAATATGAAACACCATGAAGGACAAGACACCAAATTTCTCTCCAATGGTCACTCAGATGTTGCTTTTCTGTGCTTGGGAGTATCAGGGTAGTCATGTAGGGAAAGGGGGAAAGGATGGATTTGAGGGGATAGGTTCAGGAAAGGAAAATATGTAACATAGTGTTGTCCCTTGTCGAAGTGCTTGTGAAGGAGTTGGTGCACATGGGCATCTTTCTTTTGCTAGCTTCTAACCTCTTGTCTAAATGCTTAGAGATGGTCATTGTGAAACAGCTGATGTGCCATTTGTTTTGGGCACAACTCTTTCTTTTTTTGAGCTCTTTTACTCTTTTACACTTTTGCACTTTTTTTCTGTTGTTTAACCATGTTCACTTGCAAACAACCTTATTGTTGCAAGACAGGTGTTTCCTCCCTGAGATGAGTTGTGTTACGTCCATGTGGGGCTTTGACCTGCGTACAGGTGCTTCCCATGCAGTGAGCCGCATTACGTGTGTCATGGAATTTATGGTTGAGCATTTGGGAGGGCTTTATATGCATTGGGCAAGGTTGTAAATGAGATGTGAAATGGGAAACTACAGGTGTAAGAAATGAGGTGAAGAAGGTTAAGAGGGAGGGTAGGATGTGCACTCCTAAGTAGCCAAGCTAGTCAGAATAGTCATCTTGGAACAATGTAGTGTCCTGTCCTCCTGGTGAAACGCATCTCTAACTGACATCATCTCAGCCTGTATCTTGCAAACACAACAGAAAGAAAACTAGAAAAATGTAACCATGAAATGAGGTAAGAGCAGAATCCCACTTGCTTTAAACATTACTGAAGTAGGGAGCATTATTGCTGAAGCATGTGACGTCCAAACCAGGAAGGCTAGTAGTGGTTCTGATAGTAGTAGACTAAAGGGGTTGGCATTGAGGAGGCTAGGATTTGGGATGATGTGAGTGCTCAGGAGTCCCCGCCCAGGGTGAAACACCCAAAAATTTGAAGACATTCTTGCTTCACTAGGTCTTTGCAATATGCACAACATTACAATAGTTCTTCAGGAGATGGATGCTTTCATTCCTAGACTATCTACTTCAACAAGTTTTCTAAGTCAAGAATTCCTGCTACACTATGCCATGCCATGTAGTGTAGCAAACTCTAGAAGACATTTGCGGAAACACATTGCTACACTATGCTACGCAACGTAGCATTACATAGCAAAAGTTGGACAACTAGTCCGTTCACCCGACTTCAAGTCCTTTGGCAATGTCTCCTTCCATCAGAAAGTGGAGAACTTGGCCGACATCAGGTCATGTTTTTTGCTACGCTATGCTTAGCTACATGGTGTAGTGAGGCGTAGCAATTCTACAGAAGTTGATAGGAGGCAACTCAAAGGGCGAGATCAGCAAGTTCACGAGTTTCGCAATGCAAAAGATGAATTTTTCAGGTTAACGACATCTTTTTTGTGACTAAGGATGGTCGCTATGCTACACTACATAGCATATCATAGCATAGAAAACACACATCAAATAGACAGCACGCTTCAAAGGCTTCCTACACACGCAAACAGATGTGTAACAAGATGGTATGCTACACCAGCATGCTATGCTACAAAGCATAACAAGACGTGGCAAGCCGTTATGTTACATCAATGCACCTCACCTAATTGCACCATTGCTCTAATAGTGTAATTATGAAATGAAAGGCTTGTAATTACAGCATGGCAGGTTTGCACAACCATCATGTAGGCATGTGCAACATAGACAAGTCAGCATAGGCCCGAGGCACATGGCATTCAAATCGCATCTCTCGCGTGCCCTTGGTCCTATAAATACTCGAATGAGCGACACTTAAACTCTCTTTCGGTTGGACTCTTTTAGCTTTGGATCTCTCTCTCTCTCTCTGGCTCTCTCTAGCATTGTGAGCTTTCTATTTTGACATTGTAAATAGTTAGCATTCTCAGTTGGCATTTCGGTCTATTCTTTTCTACCACCTTGGTAGAACTTCACATTGTTAACATTGGAGTCTATGGTCAAGCTCACAACCCTCTTGCTCTACATGTCTTGGTTACTCTTGGGATCTCTGCACTTTTCAGTGTTATGTAATCGATTGTATCCATCTTGACAGAGCGAGGTCATAGCTTCAAAGCGATGCATTTTTCTAATTGCATTTTTTTACATTATCTCCTATTATTATTGCATTTTGTTAGTGACCATTTGGGACGCAATTGCCAATGAGTGTCCTCGAACAGGATTTAGGTGCTTTCTAGTCTCTAGCAACACCAAGGCCCAGATACCTCCAAATAGACTCAGTAGTTAATGTGAATATGTCTATGTGTTGTTGTGGTGTGTTGTTATGAATAATGAAAAGATTGGGTTGTGTAATAGTATAAATGACTTATCTTAAAGATATTTAGCCAACTTTTTGAACTACTGTGAGTTGTTGAGAGTTCCTATTTTGTTCAATTTCCTAGTCTATGCGTTCCTTATAATACCTACTTGTAACAAATAAAGTTTTGCAGAAACTTTTGAGCACAACTTTGCAAATCTACTTTTAATTTTCCCCAGAGAAAGAGATAGTTCCACAGGAAAATTAGAAATAGAGAGAGATTCAATGGAAATAGAAAGAAGAAAAAAAGAAAGCAGATTTGTGTAAATATCTCAAATGTTTGAACAAGGTAAAATGATACGAGTAAACACTTCGCAATAAAGCTATCCCAAATTCAATAACTATGAATTGTTCAAACTTCCAAGGCTCAAATAAGCAATTTCATCAAGATAATCCTACTATGCCATCCAAAAAATTGCTGTGTAAACTATCACATACGAGACTCTATTTTGGCTAGATGATGGATGTCAACAATTGCATTTAATAGAACCTTCAAAATACTTGACAATTTTTGATTGAAATACCATGGAGATTTACTTTAAAGATAAAAGAAGCTATTCTGGTCCTATCAAAATACCAAAGATTTTCTAAACCCTCTTGACTATTGAATCATTCAACAGCTTCACTACATGCAGAGGCTCTCTTACAATAATCTCAATAGCCGTTCTTATACATTGCACAATAATAAAATTCACTACTAAAATTCTCTTAAGGCTTTCAAACACAAGCTCTTCTATGAAAAACTTTTAATAGAAATTTTCTATCATGCAACAAGAACAATAAGAGCAATCTAAAAATCCCAAAATTACTTTCCAAGCATGATACTATCTAAACCACTAGCTAAACAATTTAAACAAAATAAAAAATAATAAGCATAACTCACAGGACTATGACAAAGAGGTTGAAATGTTATCTTTAATAAATCACCTTACAAGCAATCTTTCACAATGTCTTCTTTTCCAATGCTCTTCTAAGACCCCAAGCATTTTTTTTCCTTCCTATCCTTGAAGCCCGTTTATAGGGTCCAAAAGGTAGTTAGATATTACAAAATATCTTGGGTAACTTCTCTCCCAAGTAAGGAAGTTATAACTTGCCCAACAAGTTAGGAAGTTATAACTTATACATGAAGTTAGGAGAAAATCATGCTAACATTGGCATGTGTCTTTACAAATTTTACAAATATTTCTTTCAATAAGTTTAGGAAATAAAGCCAAGATCTCTATATTTTTAATCTATTTAACCTTAGTCCAATTACAATAAGCGCTCCATACAATTATCATTTTATTTTTGTTGGACATAATTATTTTTAGCCACCAAACAATACGAAATTGAAATTTTATTTTGTTATTTTGATTTCGCGCGTTCGGGTTTTGTACTTTCTTTCACAATAAGCCATAACCTCGATTCATTGGCTAAATAATCTTCAGTTTCGCTAATTCAGTTGTGCACCTGTCTTGATTTGTCTTCGTGTCTCTGTAGCTGCACTTGATGGATTGGTAATGACGATGACGAATGCGTTGGCATTGGTTGCTACTGTGTTTGGTAATTTTTCCGTGTGTTGCATAAAAAACTACGGTTGTTGTAACCTTTTCTGCCATGTTGTATGTACAGTTTTTGAAATCATCCATCATCTCTTGCAATGCCTATCCGCCAAACGAGTACCATTCAAATTGGTAGAGACTGCACACTTTCTCCTTCCATCCAGGTGCTTCATTGATGGTACAATTTTCCACATTAAGTGAGTGGAGGCACGACATGGTTCCATCCATTTATAACCACCAAATTCAAATGCATTACTCCTGACTTTCGTGTTGCTTATTTCTGAAAAAATTCTCAATTTTTCAAGTGAACTTTCCATAAAGATCAGATGGTCTGGGGCCGGTATCATCATCATCAGAGTCGCAGTAGGGTGGTAATACCATAATAATAAAATATATGTTTATATAAATATATAAAAAATATAGTGGACTTTGAAGATGATTCCATAGCCTAATCCCACGAAGAGGACCACAGCTCCGCACTGCCATGGCTGCCAACGCTGCACTCGGGGAGCCGGAATGTCAGCAATGCGATGAGCGTGGTGATGTTTTTGGCATTGATGATGTTGCCGCCATTGTCAAGCATGGTGAGGTTGAGTCAGAGCACCCACACGACCTTTCTGAAGAGAATGCAGAGCAACTCCATGTCTAGAGCTCAGCTCTCATGGAGGCCACATTCCACGATTCAGTCCAAAACGACGGCCACGTCGACCACCGTGGTGCAATTGTGCTATGCTTCGAACATGGGATCTGCCATGGGTGACATGTCAGAGTAGATGGAGAGAGTGCCTTTTTTTGGATGGCTGTGGTGTGGCTGCATCACGTGTGCCATCACCACCACCATGATGTGCGTGTTTCCGAGCTGCACCTTCGCTATGCCATCGTTGTCATCGTCGTTATTTTTGAAGGCGATGTGCAAACATTGCATGTCGAAGGGCTGCCAACCATCCACTCTCTCTCCTAAATTTAACATGCCTAAGATGAAGCCCCATTCATTTGTGCTTAACTGGCTCACCATTTCTGCCAATAGATGAAGAATTGATCAATGTTTCTATTGCTGTATCAAAACATTGGTGATTCACAAATTTTGAGCTGCAATTGTGACGGTAATGCCAAAAACTTGTATTGCAGGACCTCTTGATAGAGCAGCATTCTTCCGGCTTGCTCGCCTCCATCATATTGCTGGAGGCAGCTCAACAAAACCCTTGGCCACTATGAATTCCAAGACACCGGATCAGAGCCAAATATAAAACTAAGCCTAACAATAGTGCCCATGAACTACCAGGGACTAACAGTTTAATCAGTGAGAGCATCCTTCACATTTTGACCACTCAATCTCATTCTTCTTCACCTCCTTGTGTGGAGGCCGAAGTAGTACCTGCAACCAACATCAACATTGCTCCTTGCCTAGTAGCTATCATATGTGTTTTCTTTATTCCTTCAACTTGCTACTGATCTCTTTCTTGCCTAAGATTTTACATTCTTTGATGAGTTTGTATTTCTTTTGAAATTCTGTTTTCTATCTACTTTCCAAATTATTTGAAGTAGAAAGCATATATCTATTTACCAATTAATCCAAAGCTGATGGCAATGTTTCTTTGCTGCATACCAACCTAGTCATTTTATGTATTACTTTCTTTTGTTCCATCTTTTCGTCCAATCCTTTTTAGCTAATGGAAATGAATGATAGGAATCAATACCTTTTCAACCTATAAATTTTTCCATTTGAAATAGTTATATTGAAATATTTTGGAGATCTCAATCATCCCATATCTCTGTTCCATGAAATGGCCAAAATGTGCCAACATTTCTGCCCCCTTTAAAAGCTTAAAGAAATTTATGCAAGCCCCATTTTAAAACTGAACTGTACTGAAGCTTTTATTGAATTTTTACAGTTGAACAGATAAATATTTTAGGAGAAAAATTCCCATCAAACATAAAGTTTTGTGGTATAAAAACCTCATTCCTAAAAAAAATAGTAAACTGTACATTATCAAGTCCTTTTTCCATGGACTGTTCTTGAGATAGGAACAGAATTGTGAGGGTTACTTTAGTAGGAATCCTCATATCTCTAACTTTCCCATAGGAAATTTCTAACGTGATGAAGGCTATTCTATTATTTTCTAGCTTATTGGAGCTTTCAACTTGATATTCTTGGGCTTTTTCTTTAGCAATCTCATCATCTTCTTTCTTAGATGAATTCTTCTATTCTCCCCAATTGGGTCCTTCTTCTTCTTCTTGGGACACAAAGGCTTCTTCCCATGAATCTTCATTGATTGGTTGTTCGTCTTCCCTTTCCTCTTCTTGGGTGCAATTTTGATATTTTCCCCAAATATTTGATTTTATCTCTAAACCTCTTGTGAAGAATGAGAATTCATTAGCCAACCAAGCCATGAAAGGACACTCTTTAGGTGCTCCACATGCTCTAGTTTTCAAGTAAGCCTTTAACACATCTTCTGGGCAACATCCTATCACATAAGGAATGAAAGGCTTCCTCATTGTTCTCCCAAAATCCATCTTCTCTTTCAAATCAACTCTCTCTTACTTTCTCTACTCAACTTGAATTGAAAGATGAGGAAATCCTAGGCAACCCAATCCTCTTTTTATAGTAGCTAGAAATTGAAAATTTCCTTCAAGAGTCTTCAACCAATTTTCCATCTTTTTGTGCATTCTAACTACTTGTCAAAATATTCACTAAGTGGTTGATGAGTCACCTCTTCTACTTGTCACACTTGTAGGCTTCCACTTGTCTCACTTGTAGGAATTAAATTATTAAACTACTTTCTAATTTAAATAAATTTATCTTAAATATCTTTATTATTATAATATACTATCTACTTATCTAACTATATACCAATAGCATAATTAAACATAATAATTAATACTATACTCTTAGTAATATTATATCTAATAGTATATACATATATTACTTTGGATATCTTCAAGTTGTATGCAATTGTCCAAAATAATGGAAAAACATTATATGGAAATTGCAATTCCATGCCATCCAAAGTTGATAATTTGTAAGTATCCTCTGACAATTCCTTTGTAATTTGAAATGGACCAATCCACTTCGGTGTAAACTTATTCGATTTCTTCATATTCCATAATAGGACAAGGTCCCCTATCTTGAAATTTCTTTTCAGAGCTTTCCTATCAAACCATCTTTTAACTTGAAAGGTATTTTGTAACAAATTATCCCTTTCTTTATCTACTTCAGCTTCTCTTTTAATAAGTAAAGTCATGAAACTTCTATCTTTATCAATTTTTTTACTATATCTTTGTACAAATTCAGAAGTTGTGCTTACAATCTTATTTGTAATTCTTGCTGGAAAACCATAAACTAAGTTATATGGGGATGTACCAATAGCTCTGTTGAATCTAATTCGATCTGACCATAATGTGGATTGTAGATAATTAATCCAATTTCCTAGATTTCTATCCATCGATTTCTTGATATAAGTGATAAGATTTTTATTGGTGGATTCTGCTAGGCCATTTCCTTGAGGATAATAGTTTGATGAGGAAAATAAGAAAATAGATTTTTCTTATGCCCATTTGATAAACTCTTCAGATTTGAAGGTGGGTCCATTATCTGACATTAACACTTTGGATAGACCAAATCTACTTAGAATGTGATCTTCTAGAAACTTAATCACATCTGATGCTGAACTTCCTCTTAGAGCCTTTTCTTCAGACCATTTAGTAAAATAATTAGTAGCTATGAGAATAAACTTGTGTCCAGCTTTTGAAGGAGTAATTGTACAAATAAAATCCAAATCCCATTGCTGAAATGGTCTATCTGCAACTATTGGCTTTATAGGGGATCTAGCCTTTTTAATTTTGGGCCCATGAATTTAACATTTATAGCATTTTTGAATCTTTGAACTAATGTCTTGATACATGGAAGGCCAGTAATATCCATATCGAAGTATATGTTGCATAGTCGACTTAGGAGATTCATAAAATAAATTCAAATAATCATGAAATTGTTCCAAAATGAAACTAATTTGATCATTATGAACACATTCGAATAAAACCCCTCGAAAATCCTTTCTATATAATATACCATCTTTAACAATGAATCTTCGTGCTCTTTTGAAGAAAGTGCTCTTTTGACTTGTAGTTAAATTATTTGGGATTTTCCTTGTATTAAGAAATTTGAGAATTTCGTCATACCAATTCTCTTCATGGGTGTCAAGTGTACATACTTCACTTTCTCTAGTCATTAACTTGGCTAATCCCATTCTCTTAATTGTTTTGCATATTTCCAATGAAAATCTGAAACTTTGCAACTTTATAAGTCATTTTCCTGTTATTAATCCAATCTCATTTTGGTCTAGGAATCACTTGACTGCAGGTTCAATTACCATAATGTGGACTAATGAACTTTCCAAATAATATTTAAAATGCTGAAGTGCCTTAATGACTGCAAAAGCTTGTTTCTCTAAGTCTGAATAATTTAATTCTAAACCTTTTAACTAATACCCAAAAAATATGATTGGTTCATCTTGACCTTCATCATCTTTGTGTTAAAACGGCAGCGATAGAATCATTCGAAGCAAAAGAATATAACCAAAAATCCTCTTTTAGCCTAGGCTTCACCAAATATGGAGCCTCTTGTATAGAAATTTTAATTTCTGATAAAGCTCTCTCTGATTCTGGTGTTTTCTCTACTTGGACATCCTTCTTTAGCATATGCATCAAAGGCTTGGTAATTTCAGTAAACCCAGGAATGAACTTTTTCACAAAGTTTATCTTCCCAAAGAAAGATCTAAGAGATTTTTTACTTGTGGGATGTTCAATATTCTGTATTGCTTGGATTCGGGAATTGTCTATGGAAATTTCTTCTTGACATATCACATGGCCTAATAAGCTTCCATATTTAACCCCAAAGATAAACTTTTTAGGATTTAATGAAATACCAAACTCATGAGATCTGTCAAAAAATTGCTTAAGATGATTAATATGATCTTCTTTTTTCTTTGAGAATATTGTAATATCATCCAAATAAACCACCACAAATTTTCCTAATAAATCATTAAATGCTATATCCATTGCTCTTTGGAAAGTAGCTCCAGCATTTGACAATCCAAATGACATTCTTTGGTAAGAAAAAGTTCCCCATTTGGTGATAAGTATTGTTTTGTATCTATCATTCTTATCTACCATGATTTGATTATAACCTAAGAAACTATCTAAGAAAGAATATACTTGACAACCTGAGACTTTAATCGACATCTCATCAATTCTTGGAAGTGGATACTTATCCTTTTTTGAGGCATCATTCAGATTTCTAAAGTCTACACAAAGCCTTATATCACCATTTTTCTTTCTCACTGGAACAAGGTTAGCAAGCCATGTTGAATATCGTACTAGATATATGATTTGTTCTTACAACTTCTTGATTTCAGCTTCCATATTTGGTTCAAATGATCGATTAAATTTCCTTTGTTTTTTCTTGATTATTTTACAACCTTCTATTAAAGGAATTTTATTTGTCATCACATTTGGTCTAAAAGCTTTAAGATCATCATAAGACCAAGAAATGTTTCCAAATTATTTCTTATACATGTTAACAAGTTTTGCTTGAAACTCGAATCTCTTTCCTTTGTAACATTCAACATCTTTGGTATTCTATCTAATCCAAAATTCACTACCTATAAAGCTTGACTATCTAGGTTTTGTATATCCTTTCCAGTAAGTAAATTTTCTTTGAACTCATGTTCCAAATCAATCATCTTTTTTGGAATGAAATTAGCTTTGGAATTTGATGATGTTTCAGGTATCACTTAATCCTCAAATTCTTGTTTATTTTTCATAAATCTTAGTACTTTATCATCATCTTCAAATACTTGTAAATGTATTATATTATTTGGTACTAATGGTTGATGTTCTTCTTCAATCATTACATCTTTGTAACTTTCTATTATTTGCATATCCAATGCTAAATCTACCTTTGCCAGATCATCTGCTATAAGATTCTCTGCTCTGTTTATATGCTCTATTCTATAATGTTGAAATTGATCTAACATCTTATAAGCAACTTGCTTATAAGGTCTTAAGAATGAGCTCTTCTCTACAAAGTTACCCTTTACTTGTTCACAAAATAATCTTGAGTCTCCTTTTATAGTGATTACTATGATATTTTTGTCTAGAGCTATTCTTATACCAATACATAAAGCTTCATACTCAGCTTTGCTGTTAGTACAAGGGAAAGATAGATGAATTTCCTTGAGAATTTTAGGTGAATCATTCCTGAATATAACTATACTGACTCCTACACCTTTTGAATTACATGAACCATCAAAGTATAACTCCCATTTATCCTCATTCTTTGATTGTTGTTTTTCAGAACCATAATTTTCTTGCAGTGTACAAATTTTTTTTCAAAACCTCCTTTTTCAACCATTTTACTTTTTCCATTTGAAGTAATGTTATCAATCATCAAAGGTTTACTATAGATGTATATTTGATTTGGTTCTCCTTTCCAAGGTAGCCACATGTGAGAATAATCTGTTGATATGTAACCTGAGAAATTCTTACTCCAACTTCTACTCAATAAGAGACTATGCGAATCTGGTATATCTGCCACTTGAATAGTTACTCTACTTTTGACGCGGGGTTCAGAAGCAATTTCCAATAGAACATTTGGTAATTGACCCACTATCTTCACTCTACATTTATCCACGTGAACAATCTTTTTATTTGACTTTTTGGGAATCAAACCAAGTTTCTTATATATAGATAGTGGCATTATAGTAGGCATAGCTCCAGAATCAATCAAAAAATTGTGTAAGTATTTATTCTTTAATTTCATTGTCAAAATAAAAGAAGAAGCTTCCTTATCATATGAAGTCTTTAATTTCTCATCATTATTAGATACATAACTTAACTCTGATTCTCTAACTCTCCTTTTACCTTTAATGAACTCTAAAGCCTTTCTTTGCTGATCTCCTATTTAAAGTAACTGATAAAAGCTAATATTAGCCTTGACATGTTTAAGGTCTTCAATCAAATCATACTCTCCATCACCAATAAAGCTTGGTTTCTTTATCCATTTATTAAAAGACTGATTTGGAGTGCTTTTCTCTACTTGATTGTCTTTACCTTTATTCTTATCTCTTCTATTTAGCTCAAAAGCTTTTTTCTTAGTAGATAGATCAGTAATAACATTTGGGGGTCTAGAAATAGTTAATATTTCTTTTGATCAGAGATTATATCCATTTTCCTCATTATTATTACATTCTTCATCCAAAGACATATCTTCTTCAAAACTTGATATAGAAGAAGTATCGCTAGATCCATTGCTAGAAGATTTACTTGCATAATGAACACTAGATAACTCATTATCAGATTCAATATCAAGAAAGTTGGACATAATTAGGTCACTTTCATCTTCATCTTTTGCTAACTTAGTGTCTTGATGTTTATGCTTTCTATTTTTCCTTTCTTCCTTGATATTAATTCTTGCCAAGGCTTTTTCAAGATTCACTATTTTGTTAGACATATCTCTCATTAAGTATCCTTTTTCAGATTCTAATCTTTCATGTTCTTACTCTTTCTTAACATGAGATGGACCTGGTAAAGCTTTAAATTGAGCAAAATCTTGCATAGGAATCATAACTCTTTCTTCTCTTTTTTGAATTGCAATATTTTCTTTAGAATTCAAGTTTAACTATTTTTCTAACTGTATAGCTTCACTAAAGTAATCATTTAGTGTAGTGAAGTTTGGAGTTCTTCTTAACCAAATTGAAATGTTGGGGTTGATAGCCTTAAGATAAGTTTCTTTAAGCATTTCTTCCGATGGCCTATATTATCTTTGAAAGAGTCCACAAATTCGTTGAAAATTGATGTTAAAATATCTAATTGACTCTTTAACTCCTTGCTTAGCTTGTATTAGCCCACAATATAGTTGTTATTGATCTAATTGATTACCAAATTGGGCCAAGAAAAGATTCTTCATGTCATCCCAACTTGTAATACTATTACTTGGTAAGTTCGAATACCAAATCTGAGCCATATCCTTTAAGTTTAATACAAACAACCTACAAGCTTGATCTTGATGTTGAATATTTGCATGAGCTAAAACTAACTCAAACATGTGAATATATTCTTTAGCTAAAGAAGCTTTTCCAGAAATGAAAGGCTTAGGCAAATATTTGTAAACTACCTTAGGAATATCATTGTAATTTTGAAATCCTAATGGTGTAACTCTTTAGCCATATCTTAAAGAGATTCAGCCAACTTTGTGAAGTACTGTGAGTTGTTGAAATTTTCTATTTTGTTTAATTTCCTAGTCTATGCAATCCTTATAATACCTACTTATAATAAATAAAGTTTTGCAGAAACATTTGAGCACAACTCTATGAATCTACTTCTAATTTTCCCCAGAGAAAGAGATAGTTTCACAAGAAAACTAGAAATAGAGCAAGATTTAATGGAAATAGAAAGAAGAGAAAAAGAAAGCAAATTTGTGTAAAGATCTCAAATGTTTGAACAAGGTAAAATGATATGAGTAAACACTTCACAATAAACATATCCCAAATTCAATAACTATGAATTGTTCAAACTTGCAAGGCTCAAATAAGCAATTTCTTCAAGAGAATCCTACTATGCTATCCAAAAAATTGCTACGTAATTTATCACGTACAAGACTCTATTTTAGCTAGATAATGGATGTCAACAATTGCATTTAATAGAACCTTCAAAAGACTTGACAATTTTTGATTGAAAGACCACGAAGATTCACTTTAAAGATACAAGAATCTATTCTGGTCCTATCAAAATACTAGAGAGTTTCTGAACCCTCTTGATTATTGAATCATTCAACAGCTTGACTACATGCAGAGGCTCTCTTACAAAAATCTCAATAGAGGTTCTTATACATTGCACAATAATAAAATTCACTACTAAAATGCTCTTAAGGCTTTCAAACACAAGCTCTTCTATGGCAAGATTTTAATAGAAATTTTCTATCATGAAACAAGAACAATAAGAGTAATCTAAAAATCCAAAAATTACTTGCCAAGCATGATACTATCTAAACCACTAGCTAAAAAATTTAAACAAAACAAAAAATAATAAGCATAACTCACAGGACTATGACAAAGAGGCTAAAATGTTGTCTTTAATAAATCATCTTACAAGCAATCTTTCACAATGTCTTCTTTTCCAATGCTCTTCTAAGACCCCAAGTGTTTTTTTTCCTTCCTACCCTTGAAGCCCTTTTATAGGGTCCAAAAGGTAGTTAAATATTACAAAATATCTTGGGTAACTTCTCTTCCAAGTAAGGAAGTTATAACTTGCCCAACAAGTTAGGAAGTTATAACTTATACATGAAGTTAGGAGAAAATCATGCTAACATTGGCATGTGTCTTTACAAATTTTACAAATATTTCTTTCAATAATTTTAGGAAATAAAGCCAAGATCTCTATTTTTTTAATCTATTTAACCTTAGTACAACTACAATAAGTGCTCCATACAATTGTCATTTTATTTTTGTTGCACATAATTATTTTTAGCCACCAAACCATACGAAATTGAAATTTTATTTTGTTATTTTGATTTTGTGCATTCAGGTTTTGTACTTGCTTTTACAATAAGCCATAACCTTGATTCATCAGCTTAATAATCTTCAATTCTACTAATTCAGTTGTGCACCTGTCTTGCTGTGTCTTCGTGTCTCTGTAGCCGCACTTGATGGATTGGTAATGACGATGATGAACACGTTGGCGTCAGGCGTTGCTGTGTTTGGTAATGTTGTCGTGTGTTCCATAAAAAACTGTGGTTGTTGTAACCTTTTCTACCATGTTGTATGTACAATTTTTTAAAGCATCCATCATCTCTTGCAACGTTTGTTCGCTAGACGAGTACCATTCAAATTGGTGGAGACTGCACATTTTCTTCTTCCATCCAGGTGCTTCATTGATGGTACAATTTTCCACTTTAAGTGAGTGGAGGCATGGCATGGTTCCATACATTTATAACCCCAACTTCAAATTCATTACTCCTGAGTTCCCTATTGCTTATTTTAGAAAAAATTCTCAATTTTCCAAGTGAACTTTCGATAAACATCAAATGGTCTGGGGCTGATATCATCATCATCGGAGTCGCAGTATGGCAGCAATACCATAATAATAAAATATATGTTTATATAAATATATAACAAATATAGTGGACTTTGACAACGATTCCATAGCTTGATCCTATGAAGAGGATTGTAGCTCTACACTGCCATGGCTACCAACACTGCACTCGGGGCGCCAGAACGTCAGCAACGCAGTGAGTGCAATGATGTTCATGACATCGATGTTGTTTCTGCCATTGTCAAGCATGGCAAGGTCAAGCTGGAGCACCCACATAGCCTTTCTAGAGAGAATGCAGAGCGACTCCATGTCCAAAGCTCGGCTATCACGGAGGCCACGTTCCACAATTCGGTCGAGAACGACGACTACGTCGGCCACCGCGGTGCAATTTTTCTATGCTTTGAAGGTGGGATCCGCCATGGGTGACATGTTTGAGTAGATGTAGAGATTGCCTTCATTTGGATGGCTGTAGTGTGGCTACATCATGTGCATTGTCACCATTGCCATGACATGCATCTTGCCGAGCTATACCTCCACCGTGCCATCGTCATCATTATTTCTAAAGCTGATGTGCAAACATTGCATGTTGAAGGGCCATCGACTGTCCACACTCTCTCCTACATTTAATGCACCTAAGATGAAGCCTCACTCATTTTTGCCTAACCAGATCACCATTTCTACCAACAGACAAAGAATCGATCGATGTTTCTGTTGCTGTATCAAATCATCGAAGATTTGCAAATTCTGAGCCGTGGCTAAGACGATAATCCCAAAAACCAGTATTGTGGGACCTCCTGGTAGAGCTGTGTTCTTCCAGCTTGCTTGCCTCTATCATATTGTCAACAACAGCTCAACAAAACCCTTGGCTACCGTGAATTCCAAGATGCTGGATCAGAGCCAAATACAAAACTGAGCTTAACAATAGTGCCCATGAACTACCAGGGACTAACAGTTTAATCAGTGAGGGCATCCTTCACATTTCGACCACTTAATCTCATTCTCCTCCACCTCCTTATGTGGAGGCCAAAGCAGTACCTGCAACCAGCACCAACATTTCTCCCTGCCTAGTAGCTACCATATGTATTTTTTTTATTCCTTCAACTTGCTACTGATCTATTTCTTGCCTAAGCTTTTACATTCTTTGATGAGTTTGTATTTCTTTTGAATTTTTTTTCTATCTACTTTCCAAATTTTTTGAGGTAGAACGCATATATCTATTTACCAATTGATCCAAAGCTGATGGCAAGGTTTCTTTGCTGTGTACCAACCCAGTCATTTTATGTATTACTTTCTTTCATTCCATCTTTTCATCCAATCCTTTTTAGCTAATGGAAACAAATGGTAGGAATCAATACCTTTTCAACCTATACATCTTGCCATTTGAAATAGTTATATTGAAATATTTTGGATATCTCAATCATCCCATATCTCTGTTCCATGAAATGGCCAAAATGTGCCAACACATTTAACATTATTTTCTATCTCTTTTTCATCTAGGAATTTCTTTGCATTATTAGTCTTGTTTTCAAGTAACACGTTGCAAAAGGTTATATAGACACTGAATAAGTCTCTGTCTGATTGACCAGACTATTCAGGGTGCCCCGTTTCTGTCCCGATCTAGCATGGCCCTCCCATGGAGACGGGGTCAAGACCATGGTCAGCCGATGACCCCTCATCATTTTCTAGCCGTCGACATTTTCGATCACTACAGTCTTTCTGGCACTAAAAGGAGGGCCTTTCGGTGCCTTTTCCGTGTGTCATGGTAGTCTTGTAAGCCTTCTGCACCCCAATACGCATTAGCATAAACCTGACACCTGTCTGTGATTTTTTACATATTATGTGGTGCAGATTGGTCACCTCGATAGTTCCTCAGGAATCCTACAGGACATAAAGCCTCCGATTGCTAGTTAACTTGCCTCTTTCTTACAGTATTCTTGTGAACCTTCTACACCCTGATACACATTAGCATAAACCTGACACTCGTCTGTGGTTGTTTACGCATCGTGTGGTGCAAATCAGTTGCCTCCATGGTCCCTTGGGAACCCTACAGGATTTAAAGCTTCCAATTGCCAAGTTAACCTACCTTTTTCTTATGATAGTCTTGCATGCGCTCTGTATCCTATTGTGAACTAGTGTAAACGTGACACCCTTTGTGGTTGTTTACGCATCGTGTGGTATAGAATGATCACCTCGACAGTTCCTCGGGAGCCTGGCAAGAGATAAAGCCTTTCTGATTGCTTTTTCCTTTTGGTTGCTCACCAACTTATTGGCTCTTCTCAGTTCACAAAACCACTTGGCTTTCTGATTTCCTCGCTTGTCGCATTTGCAAAATTTTCTAGCTTAGTAGCAATGACTTCTACAACTACCGCTGCTAACACCTTCAACGTGGAGGTTTCCATCACGGTTCAAGGCACTACTCATTCCAAACAACCGCTGAACCCAATGCTAGAAACACGCCAATCCCTCAAGATCTAAAATCGAGGACCTGAGAGCTTGGCCCAGCAACACGAGCGTTACAACTTCCTTTGTGCAAAGGTTCAGGAGAACCTACCTTTGGATATACACGAACTCGAAAGAAAACGTAGCTTTGAGTTTGCTTACTACGATGAGAAGGAGTTTGTTCCCACTCCCAACATTTTCATACCTTTGACATAGGCAAACCAAAGGCTTTTAGACCAACTAATCCAGTTCATTAGGCTTAGGGAGCAATAGGACACAACATCCAACCAAGATGATGCTTTTCATGATGGACAGGAGGAACTTGATTTCCAATCTAACGAGGGAGGTCAAGCCAACCCCATTCCTGTCCCTCCTACCCAGTCCTTCTGGGCTAATCTGTTACCTGTCACCACTGCGTTTTCCATCACGCCTACGCTCCCACAGCCTACAACTACAACTGCAATGGGTAGCCATGTTACGTTCCCAGCATATCAACACCCTTATTCCCCTGTCTCATTTGCAGTAACTATGCCTTCGCAAATTTTTCATTAGCATATTCCTGTAGCACATCACGCACCAATCGTGGCTACCCTGCCGCATGTTCATATTGTACCTTCTTTGCAATCTTATGAAACTTCTATTTTGATTCCTACATTCACATCTATTCCATCCACACCGGTGGGCCCAGGCCTATCCACATGGTGGACCCCATTCATTTCTTCACCTATTTCACAACCATCGTAGATGTTTCATTACGTTTGCTCTCAAACCTACAGAACCCTGCAAATGGTACAACCCAACATACGGATATGGTCTATTCTGACAGTGACACAAGCCATCTATCCAGCGGCTCAACCCATAATTTTTGCTCCAATAGCACCACCTACCAGGTGGTGGATAGCGCTAGTAGCACCGTTCACAAGGGTAGTCCCAATGGTACTTACAATGGGTCAAACCACTACCCTTGCCATGTGAAAATTAGGAGCTACCTCAGTAGCCCCTCAACCATCTACACCGTTGCAAGGTTTGGACCAAGCATTTTAGCTCATCCAAACCCTCACTGAGGAAACAAAATGCCTCAAGGCTATTGGGTCTGACATGGTACAAGTCATGGAATTTTACTAGGAGATCCCATCAGCTCTGCAATCCCTGCTCTGATGTTACCTCTAGGGATGTCTCTCCCACACTTCACGAAGTACGACGGGGAGGGAGATCCCAACGCGCATCTTGTTACCTTTAGATCGAAATCCCTTCTATTGTAATAATGGCTGCACATGATCATTTGTGTCTTCATTGTGTCCCTAACTGGGAAACCTTTAGATTGGTATCGTGCACTACCATGCTCATTCATTTCAACTCTAGAAGAGCTTCTAACCCATTTTGTGGCTTCAAGTATAACTTGAAGGCGGAAACCATGCTGGACCCACTAATGAGCGTGAAACAAGAGCCTCTGGAGCCAGTCTAGAAGTTCATCCAACATTGAAGTGTGACCCTTAAAGAAATCTGCGAGCCTATCGTAGAAGCCCACTTGTTGGATATCTTTAAAGGTACAGTGAATGACTTTATCAAATGTACTACCTCACCCCTCGCACTCTTAGTCAAGCCTTCGCTCAGACTAAGAGCATACAGGATGCAACTCAGGAAAGCAAAGACCTGGCCTACATTTCTTACAAAAGCACATTCACAAAGAAGGGCAAGGATAAAGCCCAACAACCACAGTGGCTGCTATGGTGACTGAGGCCAAACCCTGACCTAGTAACAATAGTAACAAGAGCAACAAGAAATTGGTTGTACTCGCAGCTAACCCCATGTCCAAACAAGGTAATGTGTTGTAACCTCTAGTGTCCACACCTGAGATATCTGCATAACCCAAGCCAAACTTTGACCATAAGGATCTTTCAAAGTACACCCCACTGCCTCTCAAGCCTTCAGAACTCCTAAAGAAACTACTGGCGATGGGGCACATGCAATACAAGAAAATGTCGTAAGAAGAAAATAGTAGACATTAGCACTACCACGAGCTCCTTAGGAACCCCTCTTTGGCCTTGCCCAATGAGCCCCCAGTTCCTAAGGTTTTTAGGATGGATAGGTTTTGTAACTACCACCAATAATGTGGTCACAACACAGATTTCTGTTTGGTGTTGTAGGATGACATCCAAAGATTGATCGACTAGGGAAAGCTAGTGCTAGACGAAAGCAACCCAATACGCCTTGAAAACCAATCTGTGCATGTCTACACAGATCCCCTCAACGCTAACAATTCTAGTTATGTCATCAATGCCATCAACATTAATAGTGATCCTAGGCCACCCCAGCAGCCATTCATGGTCCGTGTGCCTCAGCGCAGTGCAACAGCATCACAAGAAGCTAATCAAAGCCTGCAACAGTTGTTTATCTTGAAAGTCCCTCTACGGGCATCCATCTCTACGCCACCTATTAGCGAAACTTTGCCACTTTGCCTGCTAATGTCGTTAGCACTTTTCATCATTAGTGGGCTGACTCATTTGATAGCCCCTGCCCTGCATAAAACAGATGATCTACCTTCTTGACCTAAAAAATGGGAAGTACGCTTCGCAGGCAATATGTTGAGTGGAGGTACCTTCCCTAGTGCTTCCATAACTATGTCCCTGTCCTTTGCATCTATACCTTCATTGCCAAAGGTTAACGTTGCCATAACTGCACAGTCTGTGCTGCCTTGCCTAAGAGGGTCTGAACCTATATCCGAAGTCACCCCCCCTCGGGAAATTCATCTCTTGGGATGAATCAAAGATGAGGAAAAGGTTAAACAGGGGGGATGGCCAAGACCTTTTGGATGCCCTCACTCAGGTCAAGTAGGCTCTAAAGAAAACAAACACTACATTGAGTTTGTACGACCTAATCATGAGATTTGATCCCCACTACGAGTCTCTGATCTACATGTTGATAGTGATTCCAGTGAACGAAGACATGCTAGTGGAAGAGGAAGTGATAGACTTGGTCATGCTTCCTCCTACACCAATAGATCCTGAGCCATCCCAATTGACTTTTAGCAAAAAAACCATTAAGGAAGACCCTGAAAGGGGTTAGGTGACTACAGTGCCTCTTTTCATCACAATTCGGGTTGGCCAACACTGGATCTGAAGGGTACACGTTGATGATGGGGCTGCCACGAATGTCATCCCCTTCCCTATTGTGGATAAGTTGGGCTTGGTCGATCAGATCAAACCCACAACGATGTCATGTCTAAGGTCATTCAACGGGGCACGCATCCTGGTGAAAGGCACAATTCACATAGACTTCGTAGCAGGGGACCAGTTCCCCATAAGCACAATGTTCAAAGTGATTTAGGAAATGCCTAGGTTTAACCTAATCTTGGGGAGATCATGGTTAGCACAACTTAGGATTGTCTCCTCACCCATACATCAAGAAATCCACCTACCATAAGAAGGTAGGGAGGTGGTGATCCATGATGGCGAAGTAGTAGCACAAGCCATTAGTAATGTAGACATGGAGTAGGGCTTAGAGGCCGTAAAATCTGAGAATGTAGTGCTTGCTCACACACACACTGGACATCTAGTAGGAGAGTTAGCTTAGTAAGCCAGTCTCCATGATGAAAGCGCATGGGTTGAGTTGCCCTTCCAAGGAGGGGACAACGATGCGGACGAGGGCCCTGGCAAAACACCTTAGCCTTACATTCTGATCAACCCATGATGGGTCAAGAGGTAGCTATGCATAGCATAATAACTCCACTTCTTCCTGCCCAGTTGCCATCTGACATGCACTCATTGTTTTTGCTTTGTTAACATGACATCTCTTTTGGCGTGATACGATATGGCCCGAAATGACCTAAAACTAGCACCATTGCCTTTTGCCTTGTTAACATGCCATCTCTTTTGGCATGCTACGCTATGACTCAAAATGGCCTAAAAATAGCATCATTGCTTTTTTTCTTTGATAGCATGTTTTCCTTTTGGCATGCTACGCTATAGCCCAAAATGGCTTAAAACTAGTAATAACCCAAAATGGCTTAAAACTAGCAATGGCCCGAAATAGCCTAAAACTAGCATGTAAAAGCATGAAAACTTTACACAATACACAAGTTTACACAAAATCAATTTCTTTTCTGAAATTATTTCTTTTATTCAAAATTTTTGCCTGTTGATAATGTTTGCCTGTTGAAAAAATTTCAAAACTTTAAAATTTTAAAAAAAAAATCTCATGCTATCATGGGTCGTTTCTGTTTGTATCGCCTTCACCTTTCTCCTTTACGTCATTTCCTATTGCATCACCTTCCCCCATGTTTTCCTTTGCCGCTTCTTCATTTCCTCCCTCCACGATCCCTACGCCCTCTTCTGGAGCCTATATCACAGGAGTGAAGCGGTCAGTTAGGGAAACAAATGTAGACTACAATAGAGCATAAACATCAATACAGTAAAGAGACTAACCTAAGAAGGTCCTGCACCTGTCTCAAAGGGTATCTGGTCCAAACCGACCTTGAGGCAATGCTAGACCTCCTCCACCATGATGTCCATCCAACATCTGTTGCTTGGTTTAGCATCTGCAGTAGCAGCTCTCTACCTTTCAGCGATTTTCCACCTTGGTAGTCCTAGGGAAAAGGAGATGGTTACAGTCTCTCATATGGGAAGGTCCACTTTCATGTCAGGAGATTCCGTAACCTTTTCCTGCTCTTTGTACTTGGCATAGGCCTCATAAGCATCAATGGAATTTATGAATGTTTCATGCATAAACACCTTCATTGTAGCATCCATGTATAGTCTAAAGTGGGTGGCATTTTCCAGTTTATACATGTGCTTGTGGTTTCTATGGGACTTACCCCATTCATAAATCTTGGTGCTGACGTCCTTTAAATCTTGACACTTCTAGGCTAGCAAGTCCATTTACATCGATTGTTTGATTATCTCGTGGGTGACTTCAACATTTTGATGTGCAATAGTCCAAAACCTGGCATAGTCTATCATAGTCGTGCACTAGTTCTCATTATTAGTGTCACGGGCTATGAGGAACACATTCTTTGACTTAAGATCCTCAACCTCGGTGACTAGGTCAGCCTCTCTCTACTTAGCTCTTTGGACCCATTTCCATAACTCCTCATTGACATGCTTATACTCCCACAAGAAGTGTGTTGAGTGCCAAATGCATTTACAAACCTTGTCATACACACTACGAGATACGTCAGTCACTTCAGGTGGGAATGTAGGTATGACACCGACTTTCGGAGGACGTACCAAGTCCCATTTATGCCAAGAGGCTTCCATGACACAAAAAGAAAAATAATCATGTTAGCATAGCAAGATTAGCAAACTCAAGAAACTCTAGCATAATGACATAAGAGCACTTAACACTACTACTTACCCGTGTTAGGGTCTGCCTGTCGAAGGCGGCTGATCATATCGTCGACAAGTCCCTGCAAAAACATAAACTTGTCAGGGATCTCGGCCCATGACTCCACACAAATTAAAGGAGGTCCTATAGCATCAACAATAGCACTTGTTAAATGAAAAAACATATCAACAATGGCTAAAATGGACCATGATAAAGTAGACATATTAGCAAACTCACCAGCGTCCCATTGCAGTCTCATTTCTTGCTGATGCAAGACGATCGCAGTAGCCTTGGCAGAAGGCAGAAGGCCCTGCTAAGTCTATGTGAGCCTCTTCTTCATACACTAGTGTCTTTCCTTTTAGGAGACCAGCATCATTTTTATTAAAGGGAGGTTCCTCTTCATTAGTAGGAGGATTCTCCCTAATGACAAGATCCCCTGCCTTAGTGACAAGAGTTCCTTTATTCTTGATCGGGGCCCTTTCTTCCACAACTGGGGCCTCCGTGTCTTTATTCATCATCCCCATCTTAGCAGCTGACACCTCTTCATCTCCTTCTTCTTCTTCTTCTTCTTCCTCTACCAGCAGAGAAGCATGTTTACATTAGCACAAAAAATAAGTTAGCCTAAAGTGGGTGCTACGCTATGCTATGCTGCCTAGCGTAGCAAAAAATAACAAAGTAAGAATTACACAAAATAATTTACTAATGGGGGTATGCATCCTCTACAGTTTAAGCTGTAGTCTTCACCCCTCCTCCTCCTTCATGTGAAGGGTTTCCTTAGCTGGAGGAGGCCTCTTCTGCCACAACTCTTTGGGCACAGTCTCGGCCATGATACGTTCCCCCCACGACACGCTGCCGGCTACGACGTAGGGCAACTCTCCTATGCTACTCTACCCATGAATGTTGCGGGCCACCTGATCCTTAGTTGTCATAGAGAATGACTCCCCAATCATTTCTGGGGGATCTTGGGCTCGCATAGATCGGAAGATCTGGCAAATCCATTGTCTAGAAATCTAGTTGTGATTTCGCATGACCTAGACTCCATCCTCTTGAACCACCAGAAACTCCACAAAGCATCTCAGAAAGCCTATGTAGAAGGCATAGTGTATGTTGGAATGGAACTCCAATTTCTAATAGTATCCCAAGACCTCAGTTAGCAACCCTTTGCATAGGAAGCTGGCCCAGTTGTAGTGGGCCCCTTCTTCCATAACTGCTCGCATTATCCAGGCCTACTCAATCCCCAGGAGCTTCCCTTGGGTAAGCAATTGGGGAAACGTGCAAGCACTGAATACAGGGTAGATCTCCAATGTGGGCCCATCTTTGAGCTTATCTATAGGGAGCCCCTTTTTCTCCTTCCCAATCCTAGCCACTCCTGAATATCCTTGTTCTGAAGGTTCAGCTCCTTCTTGCTCTTCGACCCTACAAGGATGTTGTTGTCAAGAACACTGAACAGGTCTGCAAACTATTAGTCATTGATTTCAATAACCACCCGCACATCCCGTATGCACATGAGGAAGTGACCTGCCTTCTCAGAAAAGGAGTTGACCAGGGAAAGCATCTCAGCGGCAGGAAAGCTCGGATTCGGGGTTAGGAAAAGATCCATAAGTCCTGCCTTCTCAATGTTCTAGACCAAGGAGTCTGAAGCCCATAGTTTATCCAGCGTTGGCTCTTTTCTACTTCACCCTATTTGAAGTAGATATTTTCCCCCTACACCTCAACGATTACCATCATCACCTCCTGGGTCTTTGTCGCCCCTACAATAGTGTTCACAAAAATGTTTAGCATGAAAATGAAAAAAGTACAAAGATTGCAAAAATACTTAGGCATGCAACACTTACTGGTTGGCCTATCGGGCCTATATGATGACAGGAATGGTGGGAGTTTAACCAAGACTTGTTCAACTATGACCATTTTGAAGGGTTCTACCCACTCCTCATCCAGCCAACCCTACCTCTCACACTAACCGTAGGGAATAGAATACATGCTTGGCTAGGTGTGGTATTCACCCCCACATTAGCCAATCATGCCTGCCCGTAGGTTCTTAATAGAAGATAACTCCTGTAGAGCTATCTATGTTGTAGTCAGCAGACCCAGTGGTCGTGGAATCCATCCTTGTCAATGAAGAACCTAGTGACAAACGCATACTATTAGCATTTGGATAATATGGCCAGCATTGCACAAACACAATAGAGCAAGGCTATAAAACTCACTTGCCAACATAGTAGATAGTTCCTTGAGGATTCTGGAAGCACATTATCATGTAATGTGCAAGAAGTAGTGTGTTTAAGCAGTGGTAGCAGCTATACTCGGGCATGTCCCAGATCCAGACCAAATTCCTTAACCATATTGGGTGCTGACTGGATCCTTCTCCCTGCCTGCTCATGACTGCCCCATTGGTCATAAACCTTAGAATGTCTTGAATTTCCCCAAGCAACATGGCTTTTATTATTCTAGCTACCTCTTCCTCCTCCAGGGATGACCAAATGATCACACTGAAGTGGTCGAGGAGGAATTGCAAAAAGTCTCGTGCCCCTTTCCTGAACCAGAATTCCTGCTCTCCCATACGTATCTGGGGAGGAGGAGCATTGGCAATAGTTTTGCTCACATGACATAGGACTCCTCTGATCTCTAAAATGATCAAGATTGGCCTTATCCCCACCTTGCACAATACAACCAGCAAGTGTTAGCATCATGTCTAAGTGCAATGCACATGCCACATAGCAATGCCTAACGATTCATACACATAACTTAGCATGACCCTCTTTCTACGTATAGCATAGCAAAAATAGCCTAGTGTAGCAACAAAGTAATTAACCTTGACAAGGTGATTAACAATACACCCTAGAGAAACACATGTTGTACTATAACATCACACATGGCTTAACCCTCCTAGGGGTTCTATGTCATGCCATTCGAAAACCAAGTGACTTAAATTGCCCAAACCCCTGCGTTTATAACAACCGCGGTGGTGGTGATTTAAGCAGCCTTGCACATGACAATGGCATGACATTCATGCATCCGCTATGACTGAAATGGCAACAACAATGATACAAAGGCCAAAGCAATGCGACAACAGAAAACAAAAATGGCTAAGACTAGCAGAAAATCAAAGCAAGAAATGATAACAAAATCACGAAAAAACAAAGGAAGCATAAGAGCTTATCGGACTAATGGTGTGTCCTTCCACGCTGCGACGTGCTTCTGTGTCATGCGGCCTAAGGTTTCCTTCACCTCCTTAACTGATGCAAGGGCCAGATTAGTGCATCCCTTCTTTGAAGCCGTCATCTTGCTTATGGATCTTTCCTCGCCTCTGTGCAGAAAATCGTCTTGCTCACTACTAGCATGACCGATCTGCACTTCAAAATCACCTTGTGCTCTGAATGTAGGCTCTACACTCTTACGGTGAGAAAAAAAAGTTTACCAGGGTCTAATACCTATTTATGGCCATAATGGCTAAAAGGAAAACTTGCTGCTCTCTCTCTTTTTTTAATGTGGAAGTGCACCATATAGCGTAGCATGCTCACCATGACATCGAGGCACTATTAGCATTTAAAACCTGGACATGCTCCAAGCTAATTGCTTACTTTCCTAAGTAATGAAATATATATATAAATATACTCTTCGTTATCATTACTGGTCCAAAAAGACCTTAAACTAGCAATCATAGCATAGTTACACTTTTATTTGTCCGAAAAGACCGTAAACTAGCAAACCCTAGCATAGTTGCAACTTTCGTGATCTGAAAAGACCTTATACTAGCATTTTTCAATCTGTTATGCATTCGCAGTTTCACAATTTCACATCGATTGTTTTGCATTTCTCAACAGTTTCACATTTTCACATCTACAACTTGGCATTTCTTGTTTTAGCAGCTCCGCATCTCCATGCCATAACGGTCTGCCATGACTTTAAAATGGCACAAAATATTTTGATCTTTACATTGCTTTGCAGGTTTTCATTACACGTGATTACTACCAATAGGTGCCTCTTAACCAAGCTTTCATCGCATTCTGACAGGTCAAGTAGAAAATGGAAATCCATCGCGGTCTCTCCACGCTTTTAGCCCTAGCAAGTCCGCATGGAAAACGGGTGAGACAGTTGAACCCAGAGCTAATTGACTGGGGGTCAGCCATAGCTAACATCATAGCATCTCTAGAAGAATTCCCAGACTAGCACAAGCATCTAGTCCAAACCCTAGATTTGGAGGCTCGGGATATAACTGAGGACCCTCTCGACGAGATGCCTATGACCACATCCAAGGCGGAGGTAAAAATGTTAAAGCTTAGCTCTCTCCTAGATGCACGGACACATGAAAATGTAGCCAAAACTCTACAAGACAACATCAAATTCTTCGCATGGTCATACAATGACATGTCAGGTTTTGACCCGCGGCTAATACAGCACAACATCATCCTAGATCCACGCGTGAAGGTAGTCAAGAAGAAAGCTCGTAAAGTCAAACTAGAAATTACGCCATCCATGAGGGATGAAATCACCAAACTATACCAAGCTAGTTTCATCTACACAATTGATTATCTGGAGTGGGTGTCCAACATTGTCATAGTTTCCAAGAAAATGGGAGGAATACGAATCTGCATAGACTTTTGAGATCTGAACAAAGCAACGATCAAGGACGACTTCCCACTTCAAAGCATTGATCAACTCATCGATACTACGGCTGGTCATGCTATGTTATCCTTCATGGATGGCTTTTTAGGCTACAACCAAATTTACATCAACCGAAAGCATCAGCTAGCAACGACCTTCATGACCCCATGGGGTCCATTCTATTACACCATGATGCCTTTTGGGCTCAAGAACGCTGATGCAACCTACCAGCGAGCCATGACTTACATCTTCAGCGACTACATCCTAGAAACTCTAAATGACTATGTGGACGATATAGTAGTCATGTCCAAAGAGGCAGCCGGTCATCCACGTGATCTAGGAGTAGTTCTCAAGTGTTGTCAAATGCACGATTTTTACCTTAACCCTAAGAAATGTGTCTTCGGTGTGAAAACCAGATACATGTTAGGATTCATGGTATCAGAGGCTGGAATAAGGGTGGACCCTGATAAAGTCAAGCCCATCATCAACCTGGTACCTTCTAAAAACCTCAAGGAGTTACGTGGCTTACAAGGAAGGGTACAGTTCATCTAGAGGTTCATAGAAAGGTTGACTAACAAGTTACACCCCATGCAACATATTCTAAAGAAAGGGGTTGACTTCGAGTGGACAACCCAGTGTCAACAAGCCTTCGATGACTTGAAGGAAGAGCTCTCGCACCTCCCAACTATGCATCTGCCATAAAGGGATAAGCCTTTCTTCATCTACCTCGCCACCTCTGACACATCTATCATGGCACTGCTATGTCAGAAATGAGACGATGAATCTAAGATACCAGTGTATTACCTGAATCATGCACTAATAGCACATGAGACAAGATACAACGAAGTGGAGAGGAATTGCCTTGCCTTGGTGTTTACACTAAAAAAGTGGAGGCACTATCTATTTCGCAGTGCAGTCAACATCATTTGCAAAAGCAACATACTTTGGCTAGCACTAACAACCTGTATGAGAGTAGCAGGATAGCCCAATGGAAAGCAATAACCACGGAATTCGACCTACACCATGTAAGTCAGTCATCGACTAAGGGTCAAGCCATAGCAACGTAGCTTACAGCCTCACCCATTGATGACCACACAACCATAGATCCCAAATTTCCAAACGAACATGTTGGCACCATCAACATCGTCCCTTCGCACCTAAAGGCTACCTTACACTTCAATTGTTCTTCAATCGCGTGAGGAGGTAGCGTAGCTTCTATCATTATATTTCCCTCTGGGGAAATGCACATATTTGCCTATCGTTTTATGTTCCCTTGCACCAAAAATGTGGTAGAATATGAGGGGCTACTCAGAGGCCTCTTAGCTACCCAAACACTACACATTCAACACTTGGCAATCCACAGTGATTCACAACTAGTTGTGAATTAAATCACCTAGGTCTACGCTTGTAAATCTACACACCATCAACATATGTGCAACATGTGCCACGCAACAAAAAAACCATGGCAGATGCCTTAGCTACCCTTGCATTAAACATCCCACCACATTTGTTTACAATTCTACCAACCTCGATTGTTGAATGCACTGTGCCTATCACTTAGGCAAGACACGTTGCCTCTATTAGTTCTACTGATACCCAGGAGTGGTATGCTCACATTAAAACCCACCTACAACATGGTGAACCCCCAAGCGGACTAACATCTTCTTAGAGAGATGCAATCTGAAAGCGTGCTCGGCAATATACGCTCATGGAAAATGATGCCTTGTGCCGACGCTCTTAGGGTGGGATATTGCTAGCATGTGTGGGTGGGGAGTAGGTGTAGAAGGTAGTTAATGAATTGCATGAGGGGATGTGTGGTGGAAACATAGCACCCAGAGCTATGGCTATGAAAATCAGATGCCTAGGATACTATTGGCCCCACATGGAGCACGACTTCCTGTCGAAAGTCAAGACATGTGACACGTGCCAAAGATATGCAAATATCATACACGTCTCACCTACGGACCTGCATTCAACGCAAATCACATGGCCTTTCCAACGTTGGGGACTAGACCTCATAGGACCCATCACGCTTAAGTCCTCCACAGAACATAGCTTCGTTATCATCGCCACTGAGGACTTTACTAAGTGGGTGGAAGCTATTCCCCTGAGGAAGATGATGTCTCTACAAATCTACCATTTTATCTTGGACAACATTGTGACTAGGTTTGGTATTCCAATGACTATTGTAACTGACAATGGGCCATAATTTAGTAGTATAGAAACCCGAACCTTTTGTAGTAATCTAGGAATTAAGCAATCGTTTTCATCTCCATACTATCCGCAGGCAAATGGGCAGGCGGAGGCTACAAATAAGTCCATCATCAACTTGCTGAAGCGGATGCTTGGAAATAGCAAGAGGTGGTGGCATGAGCAAATCCTCTCTGTTCTCTAGGCCTATAGAATGACATGCAAAACCATGACAAGTAAGAATCCTTACAGCCTTGTTTACAGATCTGAAGCTGTGTTGCCTCTTGAGTTGTAGGTACCATCACTCTGGATGATCCTCGCGGATGTTGTGAGCGAAGCCCAGAAAAATGAGTCATGGATCATCGACCTCGAATTAGTAGAGGAGGAACATGTGTAGACGCTAAGACGCATAGAGCACTACTAGAGCAAGTAGTAGTAAAAGCACCATTTAGACACACATCGATGGCTAGTACAGAAGGGAGACCTCGTCCTCAAGGCTATCCATGAACATGTGAGAAAATTCTCAGCCAACTAGGAAGGCCCTTACATGGCACTAAAGCCTTCGGGAATAGAACCTTCAAGCTGGCGAACATGGATAACAATGAGTTTACCAATCCGATGAATCACTTGTACCTGAAGCCATACTACATCTAAAGCACCACAGTGTCGACCAACATCTTCTATGATGATAAATTGGCAACATTGAGCAGTGTTTGTAATGATGTTAAACTAGCAGCATCAAACACCATCTTCTACAATGATAAAATAGCAACAGCAACAAGCAATGTCCTCTATGACATTAAACTAGAGGCAACCATCTGCTACAACGTAAAATTGGCCCAGATAGTCCGCTATGACTATAAACTGGCACAGCCAGTCTGCTATGACGTTAAACTAGAATGTACGATCTGCTAGGATCTTAAACTAGCATGGCAGTTTGATGGGACTCTAGACCAACACACGATCTACTAAGACCTTAAAATGGGCTCACGTCATGTCCCTAGCATGCATCTATGCCAAATACACATCAAACGAGCATGCACGGTGCTGACGTGTGGGTGGGACGTTGTAGCTCCAAAATGAAGTTCAGGACACACTGAGAACATGGTCTAGAACACATGCAACATCGTCACCCTTGGCATCATGCTGACCCTCTAGAGATGTCGTATGGAATTACACTGGCCTTCTAGACCTACCGTCGCCATGGCCCACCACCTTGACAGTAGTTCGTTGGCTAGTTCTTGTAGCTAGAGTTCTACCAGTATTGTGGCCTAATCATAATATTGTTACTCTCCAGCCCCCTGCCAACACCTCGGCTCGCACAATGTTTAGCTATATGGTAGCTGATCCCATAACTCAACTTAGAATGCATGCCTTTGGTAGGGATTCCAGAGCATCCGCACTCACAACAACTCCCCACACCTTCAAGGCTAGCTCCTCCATGCCAGTGCTGCCAAGGCCACTGCTAGCCTTCCTGCTTTGGACACTATGCACCAGCATAGCTATCCAAGAGCTTCAACAACATCTGCAACAAGCAAGACTTTCACCCTCACTTCGCATTTTGGCTATTTTTCTCACCCTCGTACTTACAGGATGCAACCGAGAGTCCAACTCGCCACAGCAGCAAATGCTACAGCATTGCAAAGCGAGTGCCTCGACTAGCTCAACTCCTTCAAAGTGCAAATTCCATGACATACGTAACACAACTCACCACATGGAAAGCATCTATAGGTAATTCAAAACCCTTCATGGATGTAACACAACTCATCCTACAAAGGAAACACCTATCCTACAAAAGGTTGAAGAACAACGTTAGTCAAGGATGAAAACGCGAATGAGTCCCTCATGAGCACTCCGATGAGGGACTCTGCTAAACATCATCTTTGCTCTCTACCTTAACCTCTGCAAAACCAATGCAACACTCTCAAGCATAGCCAAGAGACATCCCAGAAATCACCATGTGGCAATGTTAGCATTGTGTTTTCCATGTTGTTTCATTTTCTTTGTCAACGTCTCTTGAGCCAGTCCTCCAGATGTCGACAAAGAGGGCCCAATGAAACATCCCAAAATTCGAAGACATTCTTGCTTCACCAGGTCTTTGCAATACATGTAGTATTATGGTAGTTCTTCAGGAGATGGATATTCTAATTCCTAGATTGTCTACTTTAGCAAGTTTTCTAAGTCAAGAATTCTTGCTACGCTACGCTACGCCATGGAGTGTAGAAAACTCCAGAAGACATTTGCGGAAACACAGTGCTACGCTACGCTACACAACATAGCACAACATAGCAAACGTTGAATGGCTTGTCCATTTTTCCAACGTCAAGTCCTTCGACAATGTCTCCTTCCGTTAGAAAGCAACAAACATGGCCGACATCAGGTCATGTTTGCTAGTACGCTATGCTTAGCTACATGGCACAACAAGGTGTAGCAATTTTATGGAAGTTGACAGAAGGCAACTCAAAGAGTGAGATTAGTAAGTTTGTGAGTTTTGAAATGCAAAAGATGAATTTTTCAGGTTAACGACTTCTTTTTTGTGACTAAGGATGGTCGCTACACTACGCTATGCTACATAGCGTAGAAAACACACATCAAATAGACAACACGCTTTAAAGGCTTCCTACACATGCAACAAGACACGTAACAAGATGCTATGCTATGCCAGCATGCTATGCTACAAAGCATAACAAGATGTGGCAAGATGTTATATGACATCAATGCACCTCACCTAATTGCATCGTTACTTTGACAATGTAATTACGGCATGGTAAGCTCATAATTATGGTGTGGCAGGTTTGCCCAATGGTCATGTAGGCACATGCAACATAGACAAGTCAGCATAGGCTTGAGGCACATGGCATTCAAACCGCATCTCTCATGTGCCCTTGGTCCTATAAATACTCCAATGAGAGACACTTAAACTCTCTTCCGGTTAGACTCTTCCAGCGTCGGATCTCTCTCTCTCTCTCTGGCTCTCTCTAGCATTGTGAGCTTTCTATTTTGACATTGTAAATAGTTAGCATTCTCAGTTGGCATTTTGGTTTGTTCCTTTGTACCACCTTGGTAGAACTTTGCATTGTTAACATCAGAGTCCATGGTCAAGCTCACAGCCCTCTTGCTCTACACGTCTTGGTTACTCTCGGGATCTCTACACTTCCCAGTGTTGTGCAACCAATTGTATCCATCTTGATAGAGCAAGGTCATAGCTTTGAAGAGGTGCACTTTTCTAACTACATTGTTTTTACATTATCTCCTATTACTATTACATTTAACATTATTTTCTATCTCTTTTGCATCTAAGCATTTCTTTGTGTGATCAGTCTTGTTTTCAAGTAACACGTTGCAAAAGGTTATATAGACACTGACTAAGTCCCTGTTTGATTGACCAGACCATTCAGGGTACCCCGTTTCTGTCCCCATCCAGCATGGCCCTCCTACGAAGATGAGGTCAAGAACGTGGTTGGCCGATGACCCCTCAGCGTTTTCCAATCGTCGACGTTTTCAATCGCTACATAGGGAAAACATCATGTAGTTTAGCTATAAGCTAAGAAACCTAGCAGCTGAACATCTTTTGAGCTTCGATGATGGTGGGGGCTAGAGGGTAGCAACTTTGTGGCTATGCCATAATAGTGTTGGGACTCCAGCAATAGGTGCTGAAAATAGGAGCTACCACTAGGCCGAGGGGCTATGGTAGAGGTAGCTACAGAAGGTTAGCAAGATGTCAAATGATATCTCCAGAGGATCAGCAAGATGCTAGGGGCAATGGCATTGCATATGTTCCAGAGGGTTTTTTCTTATTGTCATGAATTGCATTCTGGAACTGCAACGTCCCACCCCATGTTGGCACTGTGCACGCTCACTTGTTTGTGAGATTGTGGATGCGGGCTGAGAACGTTGTGCCGTGAACCCAGTTTAAGGTCTTGGTAGACCATCAGATGTACTGGTTTAAGGTCCTAGAAGACTAAGATGTGCTAGTTTAAGGTCCTAGCAGACCGTTGTGCTAGTTTAAGGTCCTAGCAGACGACTGTGCCAGTTTATCATCGTAGTGGATGGTGGATGGGCCAGTTTAAGGTCATAGTGGACCATCTGTGCCAAGGTTTTCATCATAGCAGATGCCCTTTGGCAGTTTTAAGTCATAGTAGATAGTCTTTTCTAGTTTATAGTCATAGTGGACTATCAGTGCTAGTTTATATTCATAGTAGACTATCTTTGCTTACCTTGCTTATGCATCAGACGTATTACGGCTTGAGGTACAAGTGGTTCATGGGATTTGCAAACTCTTTTCCATCCATGTCTGCCAGTTTGAAGGCTCTATTCTCATAGGATTTTGTAACTATGAATGGACCTTCCCAGTTTGCTGAGAAATTGTTTACATGCTCACGAATAGCTTTGAGAACTAGGTCCCATTTTTTGATTGGTTGTTGATGTAGATTAGAATGATTCTTTTGCTGCTACTTGTCTTCGTACCATTCGATAAGACCAAGTATTTGAGCATGCTCCTCCTCTATGGAGTCGAGGTTAATGATCCTTGACTCATTATTCTAGGCCTCATTCATGATGCTTGAAAGGATCATCCGAAGTGATGGTACCTGCAATTCAATAGGTAACACTACTTCAGATCTGTAGACTAGGCTATAAGGAGTCTTACCTTTGGCTATCCTGCACATCGTACGATAGCCCACAACATGTAGAGGGTTTGCTTGTGCCATCACCTCTTACTATTGATGAGAATCCTTTTGGGCAAGTTGATGATGGCCTTTTTTGTTGCCTCCACCTAACTGTTTGCCTTCAGGTAGTATGCTGACCAAAAGGATTGCTTGATGCCAAGGTTGCTACAAAAGGTTTTGGTTTCCGCACTACTAAACTGTGGCTCGTTCTTTATCACAATAGTCATGGGAAGACAAAAGATTGTTACTATGTTGTCCAAGATAAAGTGACAAACCTCTTGAGATGTAGTTTTCCTAAGGGGAATAGCCTCTGCCCACTTTGTGAAGTACTTGGTGGCAGTGATAATGAAGCTATGTCTTGCAGAAGACTTAGGTGTAATGGGTTCTATGATATCTAGCCCCCATCATGGGAATGGCCATGTAATTTGTGTAGGATGCAACTTAGTAGGTGAAACATGTATATGATTTACGTGGTGTTGGCATGTATCACATGTCCTAACTTTGGCAAGAAAATTTCGTTCCATGCAAGGCCAGTAATATCCTAGGTGTTTGATTTTTGCTACCATAGCCTTGGGAGCTATGTGTCCTCGACATAGTCCTTCATGGAATTCGATAACAATTTTTTGTGCTCCTTCCTCACTAATGCAAGTTAGCAATATCCAATCAAAGGAGCGTTTGCATAATGTATTATCTCCTATAAGGACATACTGCCGGGCTCGCTTTCAGATAGCATATTTTTGAGCAAATGTCAAGCTGTGTGGGGGTTTATTGTGTTGAAGGTAGGGTTTAACATTAGCGTACCACTCTTGGGCATTGGCAGCACTTATAGAGGTGATGAGTACCACTTGAGTGATAGGGTCTATGCACTCCATTATTGAAGTAGGTAAAGTTACGAAGAGGTGTGGCGGCACATTTAACGGTAGCATGGCTAAGGCATCTACTATAGTATTCTCATTGCGTGGCACATGTTGGATGTCTATCGTTGTGAACTATTTTAGCAAACTCTTGGTCAAGTCACAATAAGGCTATAAGTGTGAAGCTTTATAGGCATAGATTTTGGTAATTTGGTTGACGATGAGTTGTGAATCTCCTCTGACTGCCAAATGTTGGATCTTTAATTCTTGGGCTACTAAAAGGCCACTAAGGAGTCCTTCATACTTAGCTATGTTGTTTGTACAAAGGAACGTAAAATGGTAAGCGAAAGGTCAAGTTTCCCCCAAGGGAAATGTAATGACGGCAACAGCACTACCACCTCGTTTGGTTGAGGCATCATCAAAATGCAAAGTAGCTTCAAAGTGTAATGGTATAGGGTTGATGTTGTTAACATGTTCATTGGGAAATTCCAGCTCTATTGTTGCCTGATTATCAACGGGTGAGGTTTTGAGCTGCATAGCTATCACTTGTCCTTTCCTTGATGATTGGACTACATAGTGTAAATCAAATTTGGCCATTATAGCTTTCCATTAGGCTATCCTACTGCTTTCGTATAAATTTTTCATGATAGCCCAAAGTACGTTGCTCTTGCATATAACGTTAACCTTGGTATGGAATAGTTAATGTCTCCACTTTTTTAGCACAAATACTAGGGCAAGCCAATTTCTTTCTACTTCATTGTACTTCTCCTCATAAGCTATCAGTGTATGGATCAAGTAATAAACTAGGATTTCAAAGCCATCATCTCTCTTTTGACAATGCTATGATAGACGTGTCTAAAGTGACAAGGTATGTGTAGAAAGGCTTATCTCTCTATGGTGGGTAAACAGTTGGCAGGTGCAAAAGCTCTTTCTTTAAGTCATCAAAGGCTTGTTGACATTGTGCCATCCACTTGAAGTTGACCCCCTTCTTTAGCAAGTGTTGCATGGGGTGTAACTTGTTGGTCAACTTTGCTAAAAACCTTCTGATAAACTGTATTCTACCTTGTAGCCCACGTAATTCTTTAAGGTTGGTAGGGGGTGCTAGGTTAACGATGGCCTTAACTTTTTTAAGGTTCACTCGTATTCCAGCTTCTGATACTACAAACCCTAGCATGCATCCAGTTTTAACTCTGAAAACACATTCTTTGGATTGAGACGCAAGTCATTCTTATAACAACGCTTGAGGACTACATCTACATTAGTGGGATGATCAATAGCTCTCTTAGAATTGACTGTTATGTCATCCGCATAATTGTTTAGTCTCTCTAAGAGGTAAAGCATGACCAACCGTAGTGTTAATAAGTTGATTAATACTTGGTAATGGGAAGTCATGTTTAATTGTTTCTTTTTTCAGATCTTGAAAGTCTATACAAATTCATATACCTCCCATTTTCTTGGAGACTACAATGATGTTTGTTACACACTTTGAGTAATCAACTACACAAATGAAGCCTACTTGATATAGCTTGGTAATTTCATCATGTACAGCTAGTGCAATTTTTGGTTTAATTTTTCAAGCCTTTTGTTTAATTACTTTGATATGTGGGTCTAAGACAATGTTATGTTGTATGAGCCATGGGTCTAAGCCTAGCACGTCATTATAGAATCACGTGAATACTTTAATGTTGTTTTGGAGAACCTTAGATACGTCCTTTTGTATTTGTGGATCTAGGTGGGAGCCAAGTTTTAATGTCTTTATTTTCCCACTGGACATCGTTACACGTGCTTCGATGAGAGGGTCCTTGATTACATCCCTGGCCTCTAAGTCTCAGGCTTGGACCAAATGTTCAGGCTAATTTAGGGATGTTTCCAGGGATGCTACAGTGTTGTCAGTAGATGATTCCCAGTCTATTGATTCTAAGTTTAGGTGTCTCATAAGCTTTCCATGAGGACCTTTCAAGGTTAAAAGTGAATGTAGATTATTGTGCATAGCCATTTTTGTGAAACCTATCATTATAAGAAAAAGCCAAGTCAAGTGATACTTGTTTGTAGCAACAGCACGTAATGAATATTTATAAAGTAACAATACAATATAAAATAATTTTCAATCACTATGTAAAATTTGCAAGTCGAAGCTACCAGTTTAAGGTCTTAGTGGACTATATGGAGACCTGAAACGAATGCTAACATTGCTAGTTTAAGTTCTTAGGGAACTATCACATCTTATATAATTTGGTTTATGATATGAAATGAGTGGTGAGATGTCATATAGGACATGGCAGATTATTGACCAGCTTAAAGCATATGCTAGAATTGCTAGTTTAAGTTCTTTGCGGACCATTAACAGGTAGATTTTAAAAGCTAAGATTTGCTAGTTTAAGGTCTTTGCAGACCATCATTAGGCTACATTGTAGGTTAACATCCTATGTAAACCAAGATTTCTAGTTTAAGGTCTTAGTGGACCATCATTAGGCTACATTGTAGGTTAACATCTTATGCAAACCAAGATTGCCAGTTTAAGGTCTTAACCGACCATCATTAGGCTACATTGTACATTAACATCCTATGTAAACCAAGATTTCTAGTTTAAGGTCTTAGCAAACCATCATTAGGCTACATTGTAGGTTAACGTCCTATGTAAACCAATATTTCTAGTTTAAGTTCTTAGCAAACTGTTAAGGGGTAGACTTTGTAAAGATAGATGGCTAATTTAAGATGGCACATAATTTTCGGTTGGGCCACCTGTTATGCTATAAATAATCGCTATGCTAAGGTGTTACTATGACACAATAGTGCTATGCTAAAAGGGGTGCCCCACATTAATTGGGTCATGAAAATGGCAAGTATTTTACCGTGTTGGCTATAAATAAGGGTTTACCCCCTAGTAAACTTGTCATTTTCATTATCAAAACCCAGATCCCATACCTAGAGCACAACATGATTGCACAGAGAGAGAGCGAATTGGTGTAGCATAGCAGTTGATAGGGAATTTTCAAGTGAGACAATGGCACCCAAAGGTGAATGCAAGCACTGAGGACTTACTAAAGTATAGGAGGTGAAGGACACTCTGGGGCGTCTGTCCAAGATGCGTGTTGAAGTGTAGGAGGAGGCTCCGTCTGCTTGGTAAGTCGCTACGCTGCCCTTGTCTTCCAGATGTTGTTATCATTATTGTGGTGAAATTTGCGTCCACTACCACTATTTTGGTTGTCGTTTTGGCTGCCACACCATTATTGCCACTAGTTAACTACAGTAGCCATATAGATGTTATGCTATAGTTGCATGAAACATCACCTTAACTACCATTGTTGAGAATGGCGACTACCTTGTCACAAGGGTTTGGGAAATTCTAAGTGGCGTAGCATATGCTTGGCATAGCATACCATATTTAAGAAGGGTTTAGTTATTCATGAAATTTGTTAGGGTGATGTGTGTTTAATCGTAGCATAGCACGAGTTATTTCGTATGACAAAATAGGGTTGAGATGGCAGGGACACTGAATTTTCTCTCATCTGTACTGCTTAAGGCTACAATTTGTTTTTACACTTGCTACGTTCCTATGCCTCATACAGGGGTATGTTTGTCATATTTTCATGCATTTTCCTATGCTTGTTCATTTACTATCTTCCTATACTATGCGTATTATAGTCATCACCCTTAAGCATACATATAATTGTTATGTTGCGTACCTATTATGTTGTGGTGTGTATCATGTAACAATTATCGTAAGGCATAGCTAGTGTTGTTACGTAGTATGACACCTAATGGCTACACTACGCTGTAAGTGCCAATTTATAATATCACCTATAATGCTTGACACTATTTTCTATTAAAGCAAAATTTGTGACCGGGAAAACATGATACACTACATGCAAATAAAAGTTATGCTACGCTATATGTGAATAGATGATTACACTATGCTAAATGTAAAATTCACCTAAACATAGTGCTAACATTTGATGATTTGTTGTGCAGGGTCATCTTGAAGCCCATTTTAATTGTCCTTGAGATTGTAGGAGTCATGTGCTACCTCAGTGAACCAGTGGCCAATGTTCCTCCTCCCCATGCATGTGTGGGGTTGCAGGCAATTTGGTTCTGATAGGGCACATGGGACTACTTATAGTTTCTCCTCCACTATTTTAGTATGATTTTTTGGTTACACTTATCAATGTAGACAACAGCCGCAATCATAGAAACACTATTGCCCAGGGCAAACCAGGGCATTCTAAAATTTTTGACTGATGGGTCAGTCGGGGGTGAGCAGGCAGAAGGCTCCAACCAGCATCCAAAAGGCTTGAGATGCTTAAGTTAGATCTAGGACATGCCCAAGTATAAATTCTGTCATTTATACAAGACATTATTCGTTGTCCATCACATGGGCACCTATGTTTAGAACCCACCTAAGACCGTTTACTATGTCGGTGGGTGAGTTCTGTGAAGTATCTCATCATGTTGTGTAATCCATGTTACGCTAGAAAAAGGTGTTAAAAATATATATTTTTTTGTATTGCCAAGTTTTATATTCATAGGAATGATCTTCATGGTGATACAGATGCCTTGGCGTTGGCATAGATGGCTTTACAGGAGTTTTCCTCTATTGGGAATGTGCGCACCAATGTAATAGGCCAATTTGGGGGTGAGTTTAAAACCAACCCAACCTGGTATTCCAAATTTTATGGAAAGTTTAAGGAAGCCAATTGGTTGGATAGGGAGTGGACATCCCTCAAGCCGCTCACCATTGAAGATGTGCTAGTGGATCTCCCACCATTTCCCATGCCATTTAAACTTGGTACGCTAAAATATGAATTTGCTGTTAAAATGTTTGAGTGATGATCTTTTTTTGCTGAATTTTTATTTTTTTTATTTTTTTATATTTTACAAATTGTTACAGTGGTGAGGAAATCCAAAAAGGTTACTGTGATCACCTTTGGGCATAACAAAACTAACATCTTTTTCAAGTATGGGGAGGTGGAGGAGACCTAGTGTTGGCTTTGCAATTGGGCCCCAGCCATGCTTGTCCACAACCTTCAGGAGGCTAGGATCATGGACTTATTTTTGGCCATCAACTCAAGTTTCCCGCTTGCTGAAATGCTTTCCCTAGCTAACTCCTTCTCCGAAAAGGCTGATCGCTTCCATACACACATACACAGTGTATGGGTGGTGTTTAAAATCAACAACCAACTATTTGTGAATCTTTTTGGTGTCCCTTCTGATGGTCTCCATATAGGAGAAAAATATAAGAAAGATGCAAACCATCAAGGGGACATTGAGGAGTGGTTAGGGGCAGAAAAGGACCAAAAGGGGATCTACATCAAGAAGGTTAGGCTAGGGGTGGCCAAAATGACTTACCGTATCTTCTATGCTCATGCCTTTCCCAAGCTACTCTCCCAAGGAAAACTCCTTGGAGTTGAACAAGCTTGGATAATGAGGGATGTCATGGAAGAGGGGACTCACTACAATTGGGCCAAATACCTTTGCAAAGGCTTGTAGGCTAAAATGGTAAAACTCTGTGGGAAGCTTGAGTCCCATTTCAACATGTACCATGCCTTCTTTATAGCCTTCTTGTGGCATTTTGTGAAATTCTTGGTAGTCCATGAGAATGGTGTCTGGGTGCTACAAGACCACAGTCAGATTTCCAAACCATGGATTTGCCAAGTCTTCCATACCACACGATCTCAATATCCCCCAGAAGCTATTGGGAAATCATTTTCGATGATGACCAGGGATTAGGTGGCACACACATTTTGTGCCCAAGATAGCATGGGAGAGGTAGCTCCCATTAACATGGGCAGCATGACAATGGAAGAATGCCTCATTGTAGAAATAGTGGTGACTAGCTTACAACATACGAGGTCCCACCTTATTGAAGAGACTCCCCGTACAAATGAAGAGAGGGGGAAGAAGCTGCAACTCAAACTTTGTAGAGTGCAACCTCCAATTGGTAAGTGTATTTTATTATTTGGCTAATGTTCACTATGCTATGCTATGCTAGGTAGCATTGCATAGTGTAGCATCTGTTTCAAGTTCGTATACCTTGCCTACTGTGATTATGCTTTATTAGTAGAAGAGGAAGAAGAAGAAGGGGAGGAAGAGGTGATGGCCCCTAGAATAGGGGTGACTAGCAAATAAGAAGAGGTTTTGACCACAGAGGAAAGAGCCCCAGCTGATGAAGAAGGAGCCCCTACCACAAAAGAAAGGGCCTCAGCTAGTGAGGAAGAGGACACTGCCAATAAAGAGAAGGTCTCTACCAATGAAGAAAGGACCCTAGCTGATGAGGAAGAGGCCCCTACCAATGAAGAAAGGGACCCAGCTGATGAGAAAGAGGCCCCTACCAATCAGGAAGAGGCCCCTGCTGATGACCCTTTCACCGAGTGTAGTTTAGTACCGGAGGGACATATGAGTATTGAGGATGCTACTACGCTGTTAGGTCATCTAGAAGGAGATGGGATCCATTTTGACACTGGTAATTTTGATCGCTTGTTTGATAGTGTATCGATGGATGACCCCCCACTATCACCCCTAAGGGTTTGTTGGGTAGGAGCTTTACATTGTCATTTATGTTGTTCATCAACTTTATCATGGTTATCTCCACCATGGCTAACACATTTTACCATGCAGAAGATAGCACTGTTGATACTTCTGGCCTTCTTTGATCTATCTATGACCGTGGACTAAGACCCCTGACAAATTCACTTTTATGGAGGGGTTGGTCAACAACATGATTGACCGTCTGAAGCAGATCAACTCAGAAGTGGGTAAGTTAAAGTTGCTATGCTAGGCTTCCTATATTGTTACAGTTTCTCTATGTCACTATGACTAATGCTCTTTTGTGTGCGTTTGGTAGCCTCTCACCTCAAGTGGGACCCTAAGCAAGTAGTTGAGGTTGACGTTGTGCCCGAATTCCCATAAGAGGTAACTGAAGTACCTCGTCACATATATGAAAAAGTAAGAAAATGTGCATTATACTTGCCACACTCCCTATGGGAATGCAGGCATGTAAACGAAGACCTCTAAAAATGGATGCAAAGGCTCGAGAAGGAGAAGGATAATCTAACTTCTGAGGTGGGGGATCTCCAATCTAGGAATGAATTCTTGTTGGCCCTGGACACTAACGATGGAAGTTGGTGCATGGCCATCATCAACTATGGAAGATATTGGATGGTTGTGCGATGCAACAATGAAGCCACATATGAAATAATCAAACAGCGGATGAAAATGGACCATCTAGCCCAGAAGAACCAAGATTGGAAGGATTATAGCATCAAGGTTTACAAGTGGGGGTAGGCATAGAAGAATCAAAAACACATGTATAAATTGGAACGTGCCACCTACCATAAATAGTATCATGATGCTTCCATCAAGTTGCATGCCTATGAGGAATTCCTTAACATTATTGGTGCTTCTAGGGCTTATGACAGGTTCATGAAATAGGTGATAGTCAGTCAATCTCCCAAAAGGAAGATGACTTTTCTTGCGAGTGAGACCAACACTACCACCTTTTTTCTAGGACCATCAAGATGGATAGCCATAGAAAAGGAGAAAGTTCAGCAAACGCTGATCTAGGAGATAAAAATTGGGCTGACATTACCGAGGAGGAGATCTTACAACATCTCACGGCTAACATAGATCGGATAGCCCCCAAAACAGACACGAGTCTATCTCGAGTTAGTCACTCTTTTTTATGCTGTGATAATTTATTTTATAAAATTCTTTGTCATAGCTCTAACTAATTGTTTCATTTTCTTTGTTAGGTAGAATCCAAAAAAAATGTAGGATCCACTAAGGCAAGGCATGGTGGTGTAGGCAAAGACTCATAGTGTAGCGGTAGAGAGTTTTATTCTTGTCTTTGGATTCTCAAAAAAAAATTGTAAAACTTATTGATTAATATTTTGAATGAAGTATGGAATATAAAAATATTTATTTCATTTTGGTTAGTGTGTTTTCTTTTTTTTTAGTCTATTCTTTGTCTCTTTTTTTATTAATTAATTAAGCTCCTTGAGAGCATCTCATTTTATTTTTAGGCCATTTCGGGCCATAACAATAGTTTAAGGCCATTCCAGGCCATCACTAGTTTTAGGCCATTTCAGGCCACTGCTAGTTTTAGGCCTTTTCGGGCCATTGGTAGTTCTAGGTCATTTTGGGTCGTTGGTAGTTTTAGGGCTTTTCGGGCTGTTGGTAGTTTTAGGTTGTTTCGGGCCATTTCTAGTTTTAGGCCATTTCAAGCTATTAGTAGTTTTAGGCCATTTCGGGCCATTGCTAGTTTTAGGCCTTTTCGGGCTGTTGGATGATGGTAAAGAAAAAAATTGCTAGTGTTAGGCCTTAGTGGGTTATTTCATGATGTAAAAAGTGGGCATAATGTGAAAGATTTAAACAATAAGGCAAATGTTAGCGTTAACGAACGAATATGAAGCAAACAGTGTGAAGAATGAACGTATGGTTGATGTAAGTGGTGATCATGTTGGAAGCAGTGCAGTAGTTACATTAAAGAAAGTAAAGATCATTATCATAGCTACTTGCTAACCCATCGTGGGCTTGGTAATCAATAAGGCCAAGGGGCTTTGTTGGGGTATTCTTCTATATTGTTATCTACCACTTGAAAAGGCAACTCAACCCACGTAGTTTCATTTTCTGAGCCGGCATTTTTAGAGTTATTACTTCTGAACCCTAATCCATGTCGACATTGTTTATTGCTTGGGTGGCCACTTCATCACCATAGATTACCACCTCCCTGCGCATGTACGGTAGATGGATCTCTTGATGTATGGGTGAAGAGATGGCCCTGAGTTAGGCTAACCACGACCTCCCCAAGATCACGTTAAACCTAGGCATCTCTTCTACCATGATGAAGCTCATGCTTGTGGGGAATTGATCCCCTGCCACAAAGTTTATGTGGACAATCCTATTTACCACTAGCCATGCTCCGTTGAATAACATCAGACACGAGGTTGTTGTGGATTTGATTTGATCAACCAAGCCCAGTTTTTCCACTATGGGGAATGGGATGACATTTGTAGCAGCCCTTCCATCAACGTGTACTCTTTGGATCATGTGCTGATCAACCGGAATTGTGATGAACAGGGGTGTTGTTGTCACCCATCCCTTCTCAAGGTCATCCTTAATGGACTCATCATAGAATGTCAACTGATCTAGCCACAATTCTTCGAGTATAGAAGGAAGCATAAGAGCATTGATTGCTTTCTCCTCTGCCAGCATGTTTTCGTCAACTAGTATCGATGTTAACATGTAAACCAAGGCCTCATGATGTGTAGTGGAGGTCATTACCAGGTCATACAGGCTTAAGGTTGTATTCGTTTGTTTCAAAGCTTGTTTGACCTGAGTAAGGGCATTCAGAAGGTCCTATTTACTTTCTTGTTGTTTGTTGCCATTCTCTTCCTCCATTCATCCTAGGAGACGAATCTCTCAGGGAGGAGAAGTTTCAAGTTTGGGGCTGGACCTTCTTGGATAGGATGGTGATGATTGTGTGCACGTAGCAGCATCAACTATTGATGATGAGGGGGACGTAGGCATGGAGGACAAGGGGGTAGGCTCTGGAGGACCTGATGCAGCACATTCCTTGGTCATCTTGAACATCAGATGCTCTTCCCCTTTTTTGAATGGGGAGGTTGTGCAGCTATTTTAGATTGGATCTATGTGGCGGTGGCAGTTTAGGGTTTCAGGTTCCAGATGATAAATGATGCTTGTGGTGTTAGCACAGGTGGTGACGTAGTTTTGAACATGAAGGGTGCAAGGGCATATGTTTGAAGGGGAACCTTGAGGATGAATGGTTGTTCTCATATCCTTTTTCCATTTTTGATGTTGATACGCTATGTTGAGTCACACAAACCACAAATGGTTGCTGTGGTGGTTCTGGGTTACTTTCAATGCGAATTGTGTTGATGACATACCCTGCATTGTTGGCATTAAGGGGGTCCTTGTAGATGTGCATGGATTGATTTTTGTGGTGGACAATATTGCTTTCATCTAGATCCAACTTCCCCTAATCAATCATCCATTGGATGTCATCTTTTAATGCTAGACAGTAATTTGTGTCATGTCACAGAACCGTTCTAGCTGGAAGTTCTTAGGAACTAGTGGCTCCTTGGGCGTAGCCAAGGAGGGGTTCCTAAGAAGTTTGCAGTACCATTGATGCAGTTTGGTCACCTCCTCCAACATCTTCTTATGTTGAATATACCCAACCCCCAATAATTACTTTAGAATTTTTAAAGGCTTGATGGGTAGAGGGGTGTATTTGGAATGGTCTTTATACTCGAAGTTGGGTTTAAGCTAGGTTGATGCCTCTAGTGCTAACGTTGAGGGTTGAGCAGTGTTATTTAAGCTAGGTGTGGGGTTAGTCAACGTTGTGGCTAACTTTTTATTATTGTTGTTGTTGATTTTGGCCTCATTTTCCATGGTGGACACCATGGCTATCGTGGCCTTGCCATTCTCTTTGTCCTTTTTGACATATGCATTTTTGTATGCAATGTAAGCCGAGTCTTTACTAGCTTTGGCCGCATCTCGGATGCTCTTTGTCTGGGTGAAAGCTTGACTGAGAGAGCATGGGGCTAGGTAGTACAGTTTTAACTTAATAAAGTCATTTACTACCCCCTTGAAGATAGCCAATAGAAGGGCCTCTATGATAGGGTCATAGATCTCATTCAGGGTAGCACTCCACCACTATATAAACTTTTGCACTGACTCCAGTGGGTCTTGCTTGATGCTCATCAACTGATCCAGCGTGACTTCCAGCTTTAAGTTATACTTCAAGCATGTCACAAAATGAGTTAGTAGCTCCTCTATAGTTAAGATGGAGGCACGTGGGAGCATGCAGCACCAGTATAAAGCTTTGCCCGTTAGAGACATAGCAAAGACACAGATTATAGTGTGCAGCCACTTTGCAAGAACAAAGATTCAGATCTAAATGTGACTAGATGTGCATTGGGATCATCCTTCCCATTTTATTTTGTGAATTGAAGGAGTGGCATCCCAGGGGGTAATGTGAGCATGGAAATGGCTAGGTTGATGGGATCATCATGGTAGAAATCCATGACCTGCACTATTTCAGAACTAGTGGCATTGAGACATTTAATCTCTTCAGTGAGGATCTAGATAAGTTGAAATGCTTGGTTCAGACTCGGGGATGATGTAGATGGTTATGGGATTTCAAGGGTGGCCATCATTGGTGGTGTTGTAAGGGCAATAGCCTGGCTTATAGGGGGTACCATTGGGGCTACTCCTGCGAAGGGTGTTTCTTATGCAATCCACCACCTAGTGGGTGGTGGTGTTGAAGTGGGGCTACTCCTGCGAAGGGTGTTTCTTATGCAATCCACCACCTAGTGGGTGGTGGTGTTGAAGTGGTGGCTACTAGTGATGTTATAGTGTTAGTCATTTGCATGATTTATGGGGTAGACCACATTCTCATGCTTGGTTGTACCATTTTCAAGACTTGGTACACTTGGTGGTAAATGTAGTGTGACATCTGGGAGGATTGTGAAATAGGAAGAGAAGTGGTTAAGGCCCATCACGTGGTTGGGGGTGGGGTTGCCACTGATAGTAGGATAGGCACAAATGATGGAATGGGAGCAAGAACACCATGTAGCTGTGAGGTAGGCACAGTGTGCACATATGGAAATGTATCTGTGATCAAATTTTTTTACAATGACAAGACAGAATGAGGAGGGAGAGTGCCTAGGAATGAAACTAAAGGGGCAGTGTGTTGGTACGCTAAGGGTATAGGATGGCTGCCCAAGGCTGATGAAAGTGTAGGTTGTGGTGAAGTCATGGTAATCATAAAAGGGGTAGACACAAAAAAGGGTTTGACTAGAATACTGCAATGGGAGGGATAGTTGTAGGGTAAGTCTGGCCACCACCCTTAGATTGGAAGTACAGGTCTTCTTATCTATCCTGGAACACTTCATCATAATCGAATGCAGTGTCCCACTATTCGCTAGACCTACTTATATGTATGAGTTGGTTTAGGATCCATTGATACGATTCGGTCAATAGGATAATGATATTAGGGGTGGGGATAAATTCCCTCCTATTCTGATGAAGGAACTTAAAGTTACATTTGTCTTTGAGTTCTTGGTGATCTAAGGGTAGATTTTCCTGGATCTTTGCATAGAGGAAGTCATAACGCTCTACGTCTTGCACCAATAACTTAGGTGATAGATGTCAGATCCTAAGAGACTACCATGATGCCAGCACTAGGCTAGGTGGTCGCTTGGCACCTACGATGCTTTGAGCTAAGAAAGGAACCTCAAGGTTTGAGGTGGAAACTGTGGTTGTTGGCGGAATCATTTTGCGTGATTAAAGGGAAGTCGTAAATGAGGAACAAAAAAATCAATAGGCAATTGAAGGATTTTCATCCTACTGGGTTCCAAATGAACCATCATCGCAACCAATCTGCACCACATGATGCGTAAACAACCGCGGGGGTGTCACATTTATGCTAGTCGGTGACAGGGTACAAACAACATGTAGGACTACCCGAAGGATGTAGAAAGGGCACCAAAAAGGCCTTCCTTCTAGCGCCAAAACAAATTGCAACCAACATTGGTGACTAGAACACCAAGAGGTTTCCAAGTTAATAGTTTAACCCCAAATCCATGCAAGGGTCGTGTTGGAGAGAAACAGAAGCAGGGTGTCCTGAACGGTTTAGTGAATCAGATAGAGACTTAATCGGTGTATCTTAACCTTTCGTAAAAACTTGTTTTGAAAGCAAGGCATGCGAAGTAAATCAATAATCAATAAATGTAAAGTGGTGAAAATAGTGCAAAACAACGATGATAGTATGAAAATAGCAAAATAGACTTGGGTGTGAAAGTGCACTATCCCAAGGTCGTAGGTTTGATCCTTTGCTTTGCTGAAAGGTGTACAATAGAACACACAACATGGAAGAGGCATAGCTTAACAGAGCAATATGGTTATAGATCTCTAAATTGTAGAGCCAACCAGCAAACTCAAAGCCAACTAGAGTGCTAAAAATTAACAACTATGCTCTTTGAAAGCCAACTTAAATGCCAATCACTACCCCCATCCAACCCTTTGAGCGTTGTTTGCTAGGGTATTTATAGGGCTAGGAGTAGGAGAAAAATGTGGTCTAGATGCCACATGTCCTGTGCCCCACAAAGTGCAAACATGGCTGTACTCTATAGGTGTGCAATGCTAGAGGTGAGCTTTGTTACGCTATGATCATACTATTGAAATTGCATGTGCCAAAATCTAGTGTGCTGACAATGCAAGAAAAATGGAGCCTATGCTCCAAGACTATGTCTTCCCTACTCTTACAAGCAGGGTCAAGCATAGGAACAAATTTTGGGGATTGACCAGGGGTATGCAAAATGAAGAAAACTTGCTAACTTTTTCAGCCAAAGAGATATCAGGGCAAGAATAATCATTGCCAACAAGTTATAGAGCTAACCGAAGATGTCTATATGCCTCCATGCTAGTGTTGCACTACCCATGCTATTCAGCACATTAGCATAGCGTAAGTAACTACTCTCTATGCTTTGCTGCTACGTAGCATAGCATAGCATAGCCACCGATCTTAACAGAGAACTTGCATAGGAGCCGAGAGCATTTGTGTGAGGCTTGGTTAGGCAAAAAACTACAACTTTTTTCCTTCATGCCAGAAAGCCTTCAAACTTGCTGAATTCATCTTTGGAACATTTCTATCATTCTTGCATCATTGTTATGTTGTGCTATGCTATGTAGCGTAGCACAACGTAGTAGCCAGTGTATCATGCTTCCTTGTTTAATCTACCATTTTCTACCAAGAAACCTTGCTCGAGGCCTGAGGGCTAATTGGGATAACCAGTTTTGGAGCCTGAAGCATTGCCAAGTGCAATCTTCTTGTTGGAGTCACTTGGAAAAGGGGGGCATTTGGGTGCTTTTTCCTTGTTATGCTCTACTACGCTGCATAGCATAGCATTGTATAGCACCTTGTGTTGGTGGAGCAAGCTTGTTTGATGGTTGCAACATGGGAAAATGCTTTGGAAGACCAACTTGTCATCAACTTACATCTTGGACACTTGATTAATCTCCTCAAGGCTTGCTATGCTACACAGCGTAGCATAGTAGATTTCTATGCTAGAAAACTTACCGAACTATTTTGCTTATTCTGAACACTTTCGACAACTCCTAGCATGGTCCTTGGGTAGACTTCTAGCCGAGTCAATTGTCTGGTTGGGCAGGCTGTAGAGTCCAACCGCCCTAGAGATAGAAAACTTACTAGACTATACAACCTATCCTTGGTGCCTACCCTGTTCTGTTGGCCCATCATGACGCTGCACTTGTGGAAATCCTTGCCCAAATTCCAAGACTCTACTGAAGCTTGAGGGTCCTGAAATTTTATGGTGTTTCAATAAACACGAACATTATTTCAAGATGCATTTCCAATAATCTTTCTACCTTAATGAGTAGTTCCATATAGTTCTAATTGTTATATTTTCATGTAAATTCCCATACAAGTATGTTCATTTTTTATCTCAAACTATAATATTTTTAGTTTCAAATTGATTCTGATCTATTTTAATAAATAAGAATATTATACCAAAACACATTTTCAAAAATGTTTTCAATATCATGAACATTTCCATGGAGTAGTAATAATCAATATATTTTAAAAAATCATTAAAAATAGTTGTCTGTACATGTCAAATTTAAGTAGGATTCAACTACATGTCAAAAATACATTGTCTAAAATATCAATATAACATGCATGAGGATGCTTAAGCATGCAAGGCTAAGTAATTATTCATAAAATAGTAGGTTTCTTTCACATGAAGTACATGAGGATTTTTAGGTCATGCAACCATAAATAATTATATATAAAATTCAAGGTTTCTCAGTCATGTAACCAAATATAATTACACAAAAAATAGTAGGTTTCTCAATGCAACCCAACCTAATTAACACATGATATTAGGTTTCATGGGAGTGATACCACATATGGCTAAATAGAATACTAGAGATTTATTTGTGTTTCAACCTCAAGTAAAATTTTAATCAAAATAATAAGTTGCTTAGTCATGAAACCTAATATAATTACACTCAAAGTATTAGGTTGCTAAGGCATGCAATCCAACTTGTTTATACACATGAGATTAGGTTTCTTGAGCATGATATATCTTATGGTTGAACCAAAAACTAGAGATTTCTCAATCATTTAACCTCAAGTAGAATTTTAATATAAATAGCAATTTGCTTAATCATGCAACCTACTATAATTACACTTAAAATAGTAGGTTTCTTGGGTTTGCACCCCAATGTAATTATACATTTGAGATTAGGCTTCTTAGGTGTGATACCTCATATAGTTGAACTATGTGTGGAGGTTTCTTGATTGTGCAACATAAAGTAAAATAATACTCTAATTGGTCATTTGGTTTGGTACTCAATTATTACTTATTGTACAAAAACAGTAGGTTTCTAGGTCATGAGGACATTCTTAGTTATATATAAACAAGTAGGTTTCTCAAATGTGCAACCTAATATAATTATATGCAACACAAAAATGTAGGTTATCCTATCATATAACCTTTTATGATTGGACAAAATCAATAGGTTGTTCATTCGTGCAACCTTCGATACTGATATTTAAAGAATTACACAAGAGTAACCTCTATGTATTTTTATAATAATCTATGAAAGAAGAAAAATACCAGTGCCATGAAAACAAACTACAATTTTAGTCTCACTCAAGGGATACCTACCACTAGTTTTCCTTGCTTTGAGTCCTTGTAGTACCAACTAAATTAAGTAACTCTTGGTGTAAGATTTGCATTTGGGTTACATACTCATAGTACCTATACAAATTAGAGGATCCTTATTTCAATTTCATACTCTCATTAACTATACTAAATCAATAGGTTTCTTGATCATGCAACCTCTTATACTGATATTGAAGAAATGAGTGTTATTGAATGTCATACATCTCAGTGATATACCAAAACATTTGACTAATAGAGTGTCACCTCTTAGCCTTGTAGAACAACTGAATCAAATCTCAATAATTGTGCAAAATAAATAGGTTGCTCAATCATGTGACCTCTAATACTACTATTAAAAAATGATATTGATCAAATATGATATAGCTCATTTCTATACCAAAATATTTGTTTGATAGTGTGTTGCCTTTTAGAATTGAGATAAAAAATAGTTTTATTAGTAGTGAACCCTACTGGGATATGTCTCAAGAAGGGCATCTTAGATTCAATTACATAATGTGATTATTACTCCAAAATAAGATGTTTCTCAAGCATGCATCCACTATGTATGGTACCATTAAGACTACGTTTCTTGGTCATAAAGCCTCTCTTAATTATACTAAAACCATAATATGGATTATTTGTTAATTTTGATAAAATTCATATGAAATACATGGCCTTCAATATAGATGAAACCTATCTATATTTCTCCATATATATGTATTTATGTGAGGGACAAAGATACTATGAGTTTCTTGGAAATTTATTTCTCTTGAGAGCATACTCCCATAATTATACCATAGACTAGAGGTTTTAAGGTTGTGAGACATATACAAATTTGTATAATAAATATCAGATTCTTTGTAATATTATTATAAGATATAGAATGTTGTATTATGAATAGACTATGTGATAAATTATTTTTTTCATTTGTTCAATGTTGAAGACTAGTTAACAAACATATTAGATAATTGTACTTTTACATTATATCATTTTCAGCTTATAACATATATTTTTGAATTACTATAAATTATTATTCAATGTTAAATTCTATTGAGGCATCACCTATACATTGATGTTTTTATCTTGATATAGATTCCTATACTATATACATGGATCAATTGTCAAATGATATGAAGAAGAATTGTGAAGGCTTATTTAGAAGAACGGTTATGGTCAAGCATGAATGTTCAATGGAAGGATTTCTTATGGCAAGGACAATTTATCAAACTTAGATAAATAATATAGTGATATATTCAAGAACACAAAATAGAATTGATATTTTATGTGACACACATGAGTGAATAATTGTTCTATTTTTCATCTATCTTATAATGAAATTGGTATCTATATTAAATCGATTTGTATAGAATGCAAGAACTACTATCTATACTTTAAGGATATTCTATCAATGACTATATGGAGGGAGGATAATGTATATGATATTATGGCTGGCTAATTCATTTCTCTTCCAAAGATCAGTAGTTCCAATTCTACAAAGGTGGATTTATGGAATGAGATTGAGTTTGTTGATCCTAAAAATAATAGACCAATACATCCAATCTATAGTGCTTTTATAGATAAAGGACCTTACAAGAGTAGAAGGAAGGATGACTGATGAGTGGCGAGGTACCCCTACACTCCACCATACAAAACGAGCGTACACGCGCGATCCGGTCGAACTCCGCAGACTAAATGCCTTAACGCCATAAGAAACACTTGGGGTTAATCGTTCGTTGTCTTCCCAGGCTTGCTTGTAAGTGTCACGGTGTATGGTTAAGCAAGTCTGAGGTATGTGATTTTTTTGGTCTTTTCGGCTTATCTTCAGTGCTACCAGGAGAAGAG
>MNCI01010871.1:800405-844116 GCA_015680685.1 Gnetum montanum | reverse complement strand
GGCGGCGCGACGCGATATCGCGTACGCGATATCGCAGGGGAAGACGCGATATCGCGTCGGTCGCGATATCGCGGCCTAGTGTAAACCGCGTCTCATCAATGACAATATCAATAGAAAAGAATAAGAAGGAATATTAGGATTTAGATCCTCCTACCATCTAGATAACTTTATATCCATCATGTGTAAAATATGTTGCAAGAGGAATTGTATTAGAAAATTGCCATGGAAAAAATCAAAAGGAATTGGAAAATGATGTCTATAGTGATTGGTAATGAAAAAAGGTTATACATTATGCATGAATTTGAATCAAATCATTTTATCAAGAATGAAATTCGTATAGTAAAGATAATGAAATATTTTGGAATGGAAATTTGTAAGAAGGCCTAGCATACAGTTCATGATATTTTAAGTAGTACATTCTACAATTACTTATGTAATTTCAAGAAATGTAAAGCCTAGATCAAGAAAGACTTTAGCAATAATGATTAAGAAATTTTTTCATGAAATGGTAGATCATTCACCTTCAAAATGTAGACAAGTTATGAGGGATAAAATGACTGAACTAATAAAAACATTACTTATGAACATGAGTCAATGCATATTACTAAATAATTACATTAATCATGGGTTATATGACCTTTTATTATTACCAATTAAGAAAAGTTAATTATCAAAGATCTTTAGCAAGTACTATCCAAATGTAAATTTTAGTAGAAAGCATGATTTCTTGGTTTGTAAAAAATTTCATATGTTGACCAAAATAAAGAAATGCACTAAGGATCCATTAGAGAGAGATAGAATTTAAAGGGAGCTTCAAAATCATTCTGATTATGTAACTCTATGCAGGAATACATACTATATTCATCAAGATCTAGCAATAAGGCAAAGCTTATGGATATGTATCTTCTTATAGATAAGAACAATGGAAACAACTACATACCATAGTACACTGATATGATGTATGACTTTAAAGGATTCCTTCATGGATACATATCTAGCCAAGTGAGGAATATTTCTGAAATGTAACATATTCATTATGTCAGATTCTACCTAGAGAAGGAAACTCTTGGAATGATATGGAAAAGAAATATTAGGAAAAAATTGTTTGATCCATTTGAGTTTTGGAAAAATATTAATGGACATGCACGTATTCTTGTAGGTGAATCATACGTCCTAAACATTACATTTGATGAGATGGAGTACATAGTAATAATTAAACATTTCCATTGTAATTTTCAAATGTTTGACATGTGCTTCTATTAACTTAGAATCAACCAATATACCATCCATATATACTATAAAAAATTGATCAAGTTATTCATGAAAAATATTATTCATTAATGGCATGAATTTTGCAAGTGCATTAGTTATTCCAAATGGCATCACAAGAAATTTGTATAACTAATACCTGGTTCTAAAAGTAGTTTTTCTTAATATCTTTCTTGTTAATCCTTATTTGGTAATAACCTGATTTTAAATAAATATTCAAGAAATCTTCAAGAAATAATCATTAATTTTAGGCAAGGGATAAGTATTTTTAATTGTTACTTTATTCAATGCTCTATAATCAATTCATAATCTTAGTGTACCATCTTTCTTTTAACAAATAAGACTAGTGCATCCCAAGGTGATATGCTAGGTCTAATTTTCTCTTCTTCCAATAATTGGTCTAATTGTACTTTTAATTCTCTTAATTCAGAGCTATAAAACCTATAAAGGGAATTTGAAATAGGTTTTGTGCTAGGAAAAATATCAATGGCATGCTCAATGGTTCTTTTTTGAGGTAGTTCTCTAGTTTCACCAAATACTAAATCTTTATATTCCTTAAGTTCATTCGGGATCTCAACACCCAAAGATATCTAAGGTTGGGTTACTTTGACAACCAACATTGTAGTACCTTTTTTATTAATCTTTTAGCTTTCTTAATAGTTATCGTATGAATTTTCTTTGTTGTTCCTACCCCCTTTAGAACCCTAACTCCATCAGTGGTTGGGGCTTTTAAAATACGAGTTCCAAAGTGAGCAGTAATATCAAAGTTTTGCAGGAAAGTCATTCCTAAAATTTCATCAACATCACCTAGTTCAGATTCAAATAATTCATCAATGAAAGGCATGTTTTGCAAGGTAAAGTTATTTTCTCCATACCCGGTATGCTTGCTCATAGTTATTCCATCTACCTATTCTATCTTACTAATTTTCTTGATAGGTAGACTTAATTTCAATAAATTAATTAACTTTGGAGAAATAAAGTTATCACTGGCACCATTATCAATCAAAAATTTAATTCGTTTACCTTTAATTAAACCTTCAAAAATTAGTAAAGAAAATTGAAATTTATGCAAACCTAATTTAGTTGATGTAGATATCTTCTTCATGGTTGTCGTGGTGGTTGAAATTTTTCCCTTGTTCATGTTTGGGTTAGGTTTTTTATTTCGGATTTGGTTGGTCCTTTGTACTTTTGCTCAAAATTTTGGGTGGTAGTCTCATTTGAAATGATCTTCACCACAAATGAAACATCTTAATCCTAATCAAGCTTTATTGGTTGGTGTCTCCTCTACCATTGCTTGTGGAAAGGCAGTTTGTGGAAGAGTTGCTTGTTGAAGGGTAACTCATATCTGATTTGATTTCTTATAATCTTTAGAAATTATATATGCTTCATTAGTGGTTTGAGGATTATGAGCTTGTGTTTGGGAATTTAATTGAGCATCTAGTCCTCCAATGAATTTTGAAGTTAATTCTTCCTCATCCCAATAACTTACATATAGAGAAAGATCATAGAATTTCTTGTAGTAATCATTTATAAATAACCTTCCAAACCTTAAGAAATAAAATCTCATTTTGTACTTTTTGAGAAAAGAATTAGGAATGAATTTTTGTTCAAAATCTCAACAAAAATTAAGTCAATTTGTAATCAAACCTTGAAATCTTAGTCTATTCCACATGTTGCTACAAGTTGTCTTAAATACAAGGAGATAAACTTCTAAACATTCATGGCTTTACAAATTCAACATATCAAAGTAATTTTTCATTATATCAAGCCAATATTTTTCCTTATCACTAGATCTAGGGGCTCCATCATAATGATCTAATTTTACTTTCTTAGCATGAACTTGTGTCAAAAATTCTCTAGGTGGATTAAACTAGTTACCATATCCCTCACCTTCAATTTCAATTTTACAACCTTAGTAGGTGGAGGTTGTGTTTGGTGTGGATCCTTAGGGGGAGGTTGATCTTGACCTTGACGTTGTTCCCTAGGTAGACCGTGGGTAGGGTTTGAAGGCTGCATGAGATGATTGGTTAATTGCTTGATGAAGTCTATAAAAGAGTTTATCTTTCTTTGCACATTTAACCATTTATCTTTTGAACTCCAAGATAATTTCCTAATTTCCTTAGACATATTTTGCATCTCTCTCCCAAACCACTAATTTGAGTGTTAAATTTCTTCTTGAACATCCCTTATTTCATTAATTTGATCTTCAAGGGAATTCATCTGGTTATTGACTTGGGCTTCCATTTCTCTCTAGTTTATTCTTTGGGTTTTGAACATCAGTAAGTTAAAGAAATTAGGTATGTTGTTAATCCTTAGCTTCTATGGCCTTTTTATGGATGATGAGTCACCAAATAAGCAACCCAATATTGAACCCATGATATCAGACCCACAATATCGAATACATGCTATCGGATGGGCCAAGCCACATCGGACACACAATGTCAGAGCTTGTCTGGTTAGCTATAAATAACAGATATGGGCACTTGGTCTAGGGGGGTAATTTTCTAGTCCTTTAGTCAAACTCTTGTATTTTTTCCCTTCTAGAGTTAGAATTATTTCTGAGTGCTTGCAATAGTACTCATAAAGTGAATGGATCTTTATTTGAGCATTGTATACCTAAGCACACCTTGTGTTCAGAAATAAAGATGAACTTTGTGATAAACCTTTCCAACATTTAGAATAGCTTATAAACACCCATGAAAATATATTGACATAGAGCCTGAACGTAGAGCCCAAACGCAGATGCAGACATAGACACAACCGTAGCCACAGCTACAGTTATTAGTTGAGGCCCATCCAGGTCAACCGCGTCCAATGTCTTCTATGGCATAGTTTGAACTTCTGGCTACATTCTGATGACTTTGGGGGAATTTTTCTACATTGGATTCCTACAATAATTATCTAAAATTGTAGCAGGTGGGTGGGGTGGCTGCGGGCTGTTTTGGGGCCATGTTGGCAGTGGTTGGGTGGTCTACTTGGTCTATTGTTGTGTGGATCGCGATGATTGTTGTTGCACCATCCTCCAATCTGAATCTACATCACTCAAAATTGCTGCTCCCTAGGAAATTGTTGTGCCCTGCTACATGCCCTACAAGAAGGCCCAGACCTGAAAAATTGTGACCACCTATCAAACCGTGATCACCGATAGATCCATGGCCACAACCTGAGGAAGCTACAAATCCATGACCACAACCACATCCATGATCCAAGAAACCCTACAAAACATCAAAATCCCCCACGCTGTGGTGTTCTTTCCTGTGATCAAAACCAAATAGAATGCTGATCTTTAACTAGATCTGTAAAAAAAACCTAGGATCTACAAAAATTCCATGATCTAAAATAACAATTTTAAGATCTGCAGGTAGGGACAGACCTGTTCCAAGCTCAAGATCCAGAAAATTTATTTGGGGCTATGGCTAGGTGTATTTGTATTGCTGCTGTGAAGAGGCTACGTTTGTTTCGTGGGTAGGCATGTCACAATGGTGGATTCATCAAGTTCTGCTCTTCCTTAGGGAAGTTCTTCTACCTCACCTCCATTTGATTTCCTTTTACCTGACGATATTTTTGAAGTACTTTCTAAAGATTTTGCAACTCGCTTTATTTTTTTTCAAATTATGGGGTTCTTACGAAGGTCCCCAACCATAAACATTCAAGTTCAAAACCTCCTTCAGCCCCAGGGCATCTAGGTTTCTCATGCTCGATACTATGCTTGAAATTTTATTTTAGTAGAACTATCTGATGCCTCTCAGGTTGAGAAGGCTCTCTCTTTAAAAAATTTTCCAACATGGAATGCAACTTTAATAGAACATGCTTGGAGATTTGACTTTAATGTCAATGACCTGGCTTTTAATATAATTCCCTGTTACCTAGAATTGCCCAATCTTACACTTATTTTCTCATCTATGGAGAGGGACATAGTGACCACCCTAGGTCCTATTATTTCCGAGCATTGTACGGTGATTAATGAAACTCAAATTCGCCATTATTGTATTGAACTGGACATCGCTCTTTGGAAGACCTCATTAACCCTTACTACTAGTGGAAAACTCTTCACCCAAAAAGTGGACTATTTTTACCTCCCAAACTCGTGCAGCTATTGTCATAGTGCCAAGCATCATATATCGAAGTGCCCCATCCTAGCCAGGAAAAAATAACCTATAGCATCTTAGAAAATCCATTCCCCAGTCACACCATTACGTCCATCCTTAGTATCCTTTAAACTCGACTCTCCTTCAACATCTCCACAATCCAACTCTTAGTCTAGCCTCTCTAAGCCACAAAAACATCAATCACATACTCACACCTCCACCCATGTCATCCCCTATAAGGTAGTCATGAACTCAATCTCCGTGGATGAGTTCATGGTGAGCAGTAGAAGGAAACGAGTCAAAGATTCCTTCAATTCTACTCCTCCCTTAAGATCCTCTCCACTAAACACTTCCATGGCCCCTATCTCCACCAAAAACTCCTTTTCCCTCCTATCAAGAATAATGGAAGTTGATACTTTGACTTCCGAACCTTTTGTTGGCCTCTCACCCAAACTACCCCTTATTTCTCCATGAACCTTCTTTCATGGAATGTTTGAGGCCTTACTAGTAGGCTTCGATGGAAGCGAGTAGCAAACTTTATTTCTAGTCTTAATATAGCCTTTTATTTCGTTCTCCTTCAAGAAATTAAGGTTTTAGCCGACCTTTTATCATTTTCTGCCCATTGGTTTCTTCCTCACTCTTCAATCTTAGAAACATCCCATTTGAGTGGGAAAGGAGGTGCGGCCATTCTCCTTTCGCCCTACTAGAAAACTAAAATCCTTCAAAGAGGTTCCAATTCTAGGCATAGAGTTTCCTGGGCCACCGTCTCTTCCTCGCATGGACCATTTGATATTTGCTTGATTTATGTCCCAAATGACTCTACAGAACGGGCTCTTGGCAAGAACTTGCAAATTCTCTTCCCCTAGTGCCTTGGATCTTCGAAGGAGATTTTAATATGGTTGAATTCCCTCAAGATAAGCTGTAAGGGGTGTTTTTTCAACTGCCCAATCTTGAGTTTCAAAGTTGGTCTGCCTTCAAGAAAAGGTTTTACCTTTCTGATGGGGCAGACACCTCTGCAGGCATTCCCCTCCACAGACTTACTTAGAGCAATCTCCTTCTTGGGTAGGCTCGCATCTGTAGTAGGTTAGATAGGTTCTATTTCTCCACCCTTTCCTTCTAGCAAGCCTTCTCCACTACTATGGTTCATCACCATGCCACCTTATCAGACCATCTTCCTATCTCCATCTCCATCAAGATTCATGGCAGCCCTCACCAACAAAAATTCCATCTTTTTCAACTTCACAACAATGTTTTTTCTTCTCCTACAACCCAACTTCTTCTATCCAACCTTTGGAATGCCAAACCTAGGCCCCTAACTCAGGTGGGTTGGATTAACTAGTGGCATTGGGCATCATGTCGAGTGCGGAACTTTGCTCGTTCGTATCGTAAGGCAGTGGCTACTCAGGGTAAACAAGAATACAACAAAATTCACCTCACTATTGAACATCTCACTAATATACTAGCTTAAGATCCCTTCAATACTCTAGTTCATGAGGAGCTAGCTAGAGCAAGATTAGCCTTTCAACATTGGGATGTGTACTAAGCACAAAGTGCCCTAACTAAAAGTCAACTCACTTGATTAAATATTCAAGATGAACACTGTAAAGAATTTTTCAAGTATCTCAATTTTGCTTCCCCTTCACATTCTATAGACAAAATCTCTAGTGATGGTACCACAATTACTAACCACAATAGTATCCTCTCTTTTCTCAATAATCACTATGAAACCCTTTTTGTAGTAACCCCAATGGATATCTCTTCATTCAAGGCTACCACCCCCAATATCCTTACCTTATCAACTCCACTATGCTTTAGAGTATTGATGCTGATATCACTCTGGTGGAGCTACAGGTGGCCTGTTCTAAGCTAAGCTGGGGAAAGGCTCCTGGTTATGATGGTTTCTCCATAGAATTTTTTCAAAATCATTGGGATTTGGTGGGGAATGATCTTCTGTAGGTCATTAATAAGGCTATCTTAACTAGTTCCCTCGGGCCCAATCTAAATCAAGGTGTAATTTGTCTCCTTCCCAAGTCTGGGGATCTTGTTGATATCTCCAATTGACATCCCATAACTCTCCTCAATGTAGTATATAAAATTTGGGCTAAGTGCCTAGCCTTACAACTGAAAAAAATTCTTGGCCAGATCATATCTCCCCAACAAATAGGATTTTTTGCTGGTAGATATATTTTAGACAATGTGGTTGCAGCATGGGAAGGTCTCAAGTGGGCTGAGGATGATGGGCAAGATATTCTCCTAGTAAAACTTGATTATGCCAAGGCTTATGAAAACATAAAATGGAATTTTATCTTGTAGACCATGACCAAACTTAGTTTTGGACCTAAGTTCCTACATATGGTGAAATGCTTATTCTCAGATGCTACCACAAGAATAGGCACTACCTTTGACATTACCTCTGTCTTTCCAATACATAGGTTAGTATGAAAAGGTGGTCCCTTTGCCCCCTATCTCTTTATCATCACCATAGACTTTCTTTGTCATCAGATTAACGTGGACATTCAAACGAACGTTCTCACTAGGGTTTACCTATCTTCCTCTCAACAACATCTCCTCAATATGCACTTCACTAATGACTCTTTCTTTCTAGTTCAAAGCAGAGCTGCCAATTTGCACTACCTCTTATCAAGGGTGGAGCAATATTATACACTCTCATGTTCCACTATAAATTGGAATAAATCCTCTATTTATAGCTTTTTTGGCAATTACAACCATGTGACCAACTATAACTTAAAGCAGCTCTAGGATCAAGACATTGTTAAGATTCTGGGGATCCCTTTTCATTTTAGAGGACCTCTACTCTCTGGGAGCAGGTCATTTTTCGGAGTCAAAAGAAACTTGATAAATGAAAGACTAAATCCCTCACACTTGCGGGTAAATACCTTATTTGTAAGTTCATATGTGTGTCCACCCATGTGTATTACTCTTCATGTTGGTCCCCCTCCCAAGCTTCCTACCAGAAGCTTGAACAGTTATTTTGTGACTTTATGTGGTCCTACAAAGATTCTTAGAAAGGGTTTCATCGAGTCGCTTGGAATATTGTTACTCTCCCCAAGAATAAAGGTGGCTTAGGGTCTTTTGAACTCCTATAAGTAGGGAATTACCCTAGTTTCTAAGTGGTTGGTTCAACATTTAGATGCCTCAGAAATCATTGGGACCCTCCTCCAATTAAGGCTACATCAAGCATTTCCTAAAAACAAGCCCTTCTGGAAAGGCATCCATTTTGTCAATTGGATCTATGCACCCCCCCCCCCCTCACTACCATTCTTCCAGGTTCTCGTGTTTTCAAAAGCATCTGGAGGGCCTGGTAAATTCTACACAATTACATTGACTAGACTAATGTTAAGATCAACCCTACTATCCTCTCTAGATTGTCTATGGTGGTTACCTCTATTGCCTGCTCCCCTTTACATCACAATGGCTAAGGTGGCTACCTCGTGGTACCATAAAGGTGTCATCTCCTTGACTTGTCTTATGTTGGCTAGCTGTTGGATTTTGGAGGTCAAGTTTAGTAATTTTTATGGGGAGTCAGATGCAATGAACCATTGTCTAGTCCAGATTTACTCCTTTCTCCATGGTCATTGGCACATTAATGTTACAGTGCAAAGCCCTTTTAAAGTCCTTCAATGGCTTAATGGGGTTAAACTCTTACCCTACCGGCCATCTATACCCTTTTATCTTATGCACAACCCATCTGAGGTCATTCAATGCTACAATAAGCATTGGCACAAACATGAGTCAGTATCATTTTGGATCCCCATCTTCCAAAATATTTGGAAACTTTCGACCCTCCCCAAAATTAAACAGTTCCTCTGGTGTCTCCTCCACCATGATCTACCTATTGGTAAATGGTTAGAATATCTAGTAATTTCCAATCCCAATTTCCCTCTCTGTGGTGGACAAGATGACTTTGTCCATGTGTTTTGGCTTTGTCCCTTTGCTCAGCATGTGTGGAAGTAGGTTTCCATAGTTTTTCCTTCATACGAGCTATCTCAAGAGGATGTCATATTCAGCTTTTTAAACATTACTTCTACTAATCTCCAGTTTCTATGAAAATTTATTAGGCCTACTATTTTATTTTATATTTGGAAGTGAAGATGCAATGTTATATTTCAAAGGATTGATTATTCTAATAAATGTTTGCTCACCAGGTTGGACAAGCTACAGATCTTTCACCTCATTCATTTCCAACTCACATCTCAAGCATCCAAGTTCAATCTGGATAGACATCAGTTGGTTCATCTCTTGTAGCTGTGGGAAAGACTTGTGCATTCCAGTAACACTCATCATCAGTAATCTCTGCAAGTAAGCTTTTCATTTCTATTGTAAGGAGTCACCATTGGAACTCTCTCTATCATTAATTAAGAGCTTTTTTATTTCTTATCTAATTCTTTATCCTTCTTTCTTGTAACAGGTCAGCATGGGTGGTCGTTTGGTGGTGCCCCAATTTCGGCTTCCTCCCTTAACACTTGTTTATTTATAAGGCTAGTGTTGAGTTTCTTGCATAGTACTCTGATAAGTCATGAATTTGCTGGCTGTGATATGACAGCCATGATATATCAACCCTATTATATCAGTAGCCACAATATTGCATGGGCCATGATCTCGTAGTGCGCCGTTATATCTATAAATAAGAGGTAGCTCTTCCTTGTTTGATAGATAGAATATAAGTAGCGAAGCTCTGGTAGTTTGAACACTCCAGAGATAGATTATTTTTCCTGTGTCTACCTGCAGTGTGATGAATGTAATTGTATGGTGTCTTTATTCGAGTGTGACGTACTTGGACACGCACATGACCAGCAATAAAGATCGAGATTACTTCATCATTACAACATTCACTTTATTATTTATTTATTTGTTTATTTAATGTTATTTACTGCTTTCTCTCTTACCCTTAAACTCCTAGAATGCGGTGTGAGTACGACTTGACTACGAGCATCTAAGGATGTGTACGGTTAGTCAAGGAATCGGTTACTCATTGCAATGCCGAACGAGTACAACTTGATTTCGAGAATTTAAGTGTAACTACTTGGTAGCCCAATGGCATACCTAGGATCTACTCTTGGTAATCCTAGTCGTAGTCATGCACAAGATCCAAGATGTGTACGGTTGATCAAGAAATTGGTTACTCATCACACTTAGGCTAGATTATATTGTCTTACCCTTCTCCTCCTAGCTTAGATTAGTTAATCTTATTTTCCACTACCTTCAGGAGTAGAATTCGGTTATAACACATCATACACCTCATATGGACTAAACCATATGTGAAAAATATAATACTAGTCCAAGTGGGAAGACAGTGAGCTATGACCTAAGGATAACTGTCTAGGTGTCCCAACTAGTCCGTCTGCGGAGTTCGACCGAATCGCATGTGTGACGCTCATTTCATATGGTTGAGTGTAGGGATACCTCATCCCTCATCATGCTCTTAGCTTCCCCCTTCCCCTTAACCCTATGACTTATTCAGGTTACTATAACCGATACACTGTTAATATCAATAGAACTTCTTTTCGGGGTCCAACATCCCCCCAACATTTAAAATAACTTCATTATTGCATTTAATGTTATTTACTATTATTTTATGCTTTCAATAGTTAATTAATGTTATTTCCAAGAATTATTAATTATCAATTACCAATGAATTAGCATACTCAACACGACCACTTTGAGCATACATGGAAGACTTGGTAACCCAGTAATGACTAGCAATTGGTAATCCCAGTAGTGTTACACTAGTTTAGGATGTGTCTAGAGAGTGGGAACAAATGTTGGTGTTAGGATTTGATTCAAATTAGAGTTCCAAAAAACAATTAGTTAATTAAATATTTTCATTGCACACAATTAGGAGACCGAGATAGAAAATATAAAAAAAAAACATAAAAATCATATACCGTGAGTTTACTTAATCATATAATTGTGCCTTACAAGTAAGCATGGGAAGAGAACGATTTCATAACTCATCCTTGTTCTTTGTAGGTGCATAAGCACTTAATCCTCAGAGTTCAACTGGATCGCATGTGAACGCTTGTATTTGTATGGTTGGGTGTAGGGGTACCTTACTGCTCATCATTAGCATCGTTGCTAGGGATTTTTTTGTTTGTGTGTTGATTAGAATGTAGAAAATCCTTCCATCTTTGGAATGAACCCTTAGATTTAACTATCCTACAATCACCAGAAAATAGTACCACACAGTAGATAATCAATCATGTCTCCTTATTTTTATGAGAGTGCTTCATCAACTAGGTCTGCTACCATGAACAATCAGAGGTGGGGTGCACATGATGATTTGTCGGTGCCCCAACAGTTTTGCATGGTATACACTTATCCTGATGAGTATGTATCAAAATTTACCTTTATCCTCCACCACGATGAATAGCTATGATGGCATGATTTAGAAGGTAACATAGTGCTACCTCCTGATCACTCAATCCTATTCGTGCTTCTTCGTGCTCTCACATGAATTAGTATGTAGCACTTATAGTCAGAGTACATTGTGCATGAATAAGACTTGAGAGAGTATCAACCCATGGAGGCACAATGCTAGAGGGATCTACAATAGGACAGACATTATGAATCCATGAAGGGGAGGTGGTCTTAGGATGTCCTGTATGTCCTAAGTTAAAATGAGGATGGTGAACCTATCTTGGGAGGTTTTCCACAAAACAATGTTCCTCTCTTTGACTTCAGTCAAGGAGTTGGATATCAGAATCTTCACTCAACTATTCATAACCTAGGTTATGGTACCAGTGGACATAAAGGATCTAGAAAAGGAACACAAATGCATGACAATGATGGACATTCTTATCATAACTGTGATCAAGGCCATGACCATCAAAGAGAAGGTGACAAGCACCATCATGGTGTCATTCCTCCTCCTTCTTCACCTTCATCATCTCCTTCCCCCTCTCCTTTGGGATCTAAACACAATCATAGAGGGTGAGACCATGAGGAAAATGGTAGGAAAAATAGAAATCATTGACAAAACAATAGTAAAAGGGGATGAGGGAATTCCAGAGAGACGCATCATGAAAGAAGGAAGATTAGGGAACAACATAGGCATCATTGACACCATAGGCAGCATGATCATGATGAACCCCTACTCACCACCCAAAGTATGTTAAATATAACAGAGGCTATTAGGATCCCAAAAAGGAACTAGAAAGATAGTAGGAACAAACGACTAGACATGAATAACATCCCATGATTTGAAGAGGGATACAATGATGATCCTCAAAATCATTTACAAGAATTCCATGATGCATGTGCCTTGTAGAATATAGAAAATGAGTGGCAAAAGCTAAAGTTGTTTCCACGGACACTGATCAAAGAATCAGAAAGCTAGTACCAGTCCTTAGAATTGAAATCCATTCGTTGATGGAGTACCATGTTGGAGCTATTCAATAATAAGTATCAAACGTACTCCCAAGTGTCCAACCTGCATAATCAAATCCAAGGATGGAAAGAAGGAGGACACAAACCCTTAGACGCTACCATGGGCCAATATTATTCATTATTACATTGTTGCCCTAGCCATGTTTACTCACAAAAGGAATAACTATGCCATCTCGTAGATGGGCTTAGGTACAAAACTTGAAGAGCCCTTGGGACTTATGCCCAAGGAAGGCTATCTAAGCTCAGAGCCCATCAAATACAAAGATTGTTGGAGCAAGTTGCCAAGGAGGAAGGTGTGTTGAGGAAAAGAGAAAGTGTGGAGAAATACAATAGAGATTCTTCCCTCCAAGAGAAGGAAATTAGATTTTGTGAAGATGAAGAAGAGTTACCACTTGAAGAGATGATGAATAAAAAGGCTTTTCCCATTCAAAACTTTGTGTCAAAAGTATTGGCAAAGGTGGATCAAATGTGGAACTTCCTAGATGACAAATTTCAAACTGTCCTAAAATTAGTAGAGGAATCTAGAGAACAAAGTAGTGACTGAGAGAGAAGGAAAAAGAAAGAAGCTGAGTATGTACATAATAAGGGTAAGGACAAGGCTTTCTTCATTGAAGAGGTTGTGGATTCGAACATAGGAAATGATGGTAGATGTGAGATATGCCAATATGATGAACACAGGCAATGACGGTAGATGTGAGATATGCTAATATGACCATCCTAAAGTATGTTGCCCAGTAGTGTCACATATATAAGAGTCTAGGATTTATGCACTAAACCCATGATTAAATAGACAACAAACACCCAGAAGGTTACCTTATCCTCAAGGTAACCCAAGGCAGTTCCACCAATGCTTAACATATTATCCAAGTGGAGCTCCACCACAACCGAATGAACAGTATCAATAGTGGCAACACCCACAATCATGGGGAATGCCACTACCACATCAATATTACCCTTACCATCAACTCCATGTGGGCAATATTACCCTTACCATCAACTCCATGTGGGTAGTATTACATTTAGCAACCAATCTCTCCATGTGACTCTACTAGTCATGTTGCTCTTTAGCCTCACTACCAGATCCCTGAGTACTATAGAACTTTTTCTTCTAGGAGTGATGCCCCACATATGTACTATCCTTCTCATCTGTCTGCATCTCTTCCACCCTCAACTCCATTACCACCTGCTCCAACTATGCAAGTCGAGCTTCTTTCCCAGCCATAGTAACATAATACTATAAGGGTTATCAGTCTTTAACCTACTGTTGGTTTGGATAACTAATCAAATAAGAGACCTTTCTTTAGAACAAAAAATCCAACCAAGTCCTTACAATCACAAGTGGCTAATTATCCAAATGACTCATCATCGTTTGAATTCTCGAAGCTTCCTTTGAACCAAAAACCACACTCAATGCACACTATCATGTTAACCCATGCCATCACTGATTGGATTAAAGTTGGCCATCTTCCTAGGAAACTTTCTAATCCTATAAGTCATCTCATTTATTTACAATTCGCTAGAAATGAGCCTTGCAAAGCTCTTTTGGATTCAAATTCTAGTGTTAATTTAATCTCCCAAGAAATGTATAAAGCTTAGAACCTACCTTCGCTAAAGAAGAGTAACATTCATTTAGAGTTGGCTGACCAGTAATGTTCATTTATAGTTGGTTGACTAGTTCATCACTGTTCCACTGGGACTAGTGGAGTACATTGTCACCACTATTTTTGGGTGGTCATATCCAACCAATTTCCTAGTGATCCAAGTTAACCACTACAAGGGGGACTTCCCAATCATAATGGGAAGAGCATGGATAAGTACAATTAATGTGTGCCTAGGAATACATGATCTTTCCTTAGATATATCAAAAGATAATGCATTTGGGAGGATTGAGAAGAAAAAGGTTCCATGCATCGCATATAGTGATACAGGGTGAAACTACGTGTAGAAGTCCTACTTTGTACAATGCTTAACATTGCTTGCATGAAACCAGTGTGCACAAGTAATTGACATACAAAGATGCTTGTATGTACTAGCCACAAGATAGAAAGGCACCCAGTGGTTGACAGCTAACCTAGAGAGCAATTCAACTTTATGCATGGAACCAACTGAGAGCTTGACTTGTGCCTATATTGACAGCATAGATGCATTGGAGCAAGTCCATCATCAACTTCCAAGTACTAACACTAAAAATATCAACTAGGGGAAGTTGGAAATCCTTGACAAGTTTAAGCAAGAGCCCCTTGAATTAAAATTGTCTCCCACTCGTATGAAGTATGCATTTCTCAAGAATGGAAAACTGGTAATCATTAATGCTAAGCTCGCTTCTCAACAAAAAGAAAGACTACTAAATATGGTAAAAAAATGGTTAAAATCCTTTGCTTTGTCATATCACAAATTAACTAGGATAGATCCTAGGATATGCCAACATAGAATTTACACTGATCCCTCTATGAAGCCTTGATGACAATTGCAAAGACAACTGAACCCAAAGCTTAAGCAAGTGGTTAAAGAAGAAATTGAACAACTTCTAAAGGCTAGGTTCATCTACCCCATTGTTGATAGTGAATGGGTTAGTCCATTAGCCATTGTGCCTAAAAAAGATGGAAAATGGAGGGTGTGTATAGACTTTAGGCTACCAAACATGGCAACATTTAAAGATCATTTCCTATTGTCATTTGTTGATCAAGTCTTATATACCATTGCAAGGCATTGTTACTATAGTTTTTTGGATGGTTAAAATGGGTACAATCAAATCCAAATAGCACCAAAAGACCAAGTCAAAACTACATTCATGATTCCTTGGGGGACATTTGCATATAGGCAGATGTTGTTTGGCTTATGCAATGCTCTAGCAATGTTTCAATGTTTGGTTCTTAGTATATTTCAGCAGCAAATAGGGAATGGTGTGAAGGTTTTTATGGATAATTTCTCCACCTCTAGAGTGAACTTTGGACAAGCATTGAACCAATTAGAGCAAGTACTAAAACGATGTGTTGAAACCAACCTAAGGATCAATTGGCAGAAAAGCCACTTAATGGTCCAAGAGGGCATTGTACTAGGGCATAAAATTTCACAAATAGGGATAGAGGTAGATCCTATAAAAATTATAGTCATTCAAGAAATCACTCATCAACCTGAAACTATAAAAGATATCTGATCATTCCTTAGACATACTGGATATTGTAGATGCGTCATTGAGAACTTTTTGAAGATTGCAAAATCATTGGTAGAATTAACGAAAAGGTACGTATCCTTTGAATAGAAAAAGGAATGTGAGTTAGCCTTCCAAACCTTGAAGAAAAAGCTCATAGAAACACACATTCTACATTCTCCTGACTGGTCCAAACCATTCCATATAATGACTGACGTGTCCAATTTTTCTTTAGGAGCTGTAGTTACACAATTAGATGAGCACAAACATCCCTATTACATTCACTGTACAAGTTGAAGTATTGCTAGTCACAATTCAACTATACCAAAACAGAAAAAGAGTTAATGGTTGTGGTGTTTGCACTAGAGAAATTTAGGCACTATGTATTAGGCTATAAGGTATTTGTACACAGATCATAGTGTGACTTGATTCCTTATGAATAAACCAATGGTGAGCCCTCACATCATACGATGGCTTGTGATCTTGCAAGAGTTTGATCTCATGATAGTATATCGTAGAGGCACCAAGAATGTTGTTAGTAATCATTTATCTCAGTTGTGATGGGATAACAAAGAGGATGAATACCCAATTTCTGATCATTTCCCTAATAAACTCCTATTTGCAGGTGTAATAAACAATCCCCCACATGTGCCACAATGAACTAAATTTCAAACACTATGGAAAGGACCTTATATCATTCATGAAAATTTTCCTTCAGGGGCCATGATTATTTATAAACCTGGAAGCCCAGATAAGAATTTATTGGTCAATATCTAGAAAACCAAACCTTTCCATGAGCCCAAAATTGCCAATACTAACACTACCTCTATTGATGGATAACCCTACTCATTATTTTGGATCTGCTCCTTCCAACTTAGTTGTGAGGGAGATGGCCACCAATGCTAATTATTCTAAGCCCTCAGTTTCTTTTGTCTTTTTTTTTTACACATTTTTCATATTTACTTGTTTTTTTACACCATCATTAACATTTTTACTATTTCTATCTCTACTACATTTTTATTTATTTATTCTCACTTATCACATAATACGTGCTCATGATGGTGGGTTGTACTATAATGGTGTTCATTGCTAATGTTTGGTTTTTACCTTTAAATTTTAATGTTGATGCTAAGATATGGTTTCTTTTGATAAAACAAGCAATGAGTTCATGTCATCCATTCATCTATTCAACTCTATGATCTCCCTTTGTTTTGTAAATGTATTGTCCCTTTTTCTAATCAAACCTATTAATGAATTTGTGGCTTGGTATTCTTCAAACCAAAGAAAGATTCAAATGGATTGAAAAGGATGTGACTTCAAGAGGATTTGATGCATTTTTGCTAGCTATTCTCTTGGGTACTTGGCTATTTTTCATATGTCTTCCACCATTCTTCTATCGACTAATATCAGGAAGTTGAATGAATCAAATAAGTCTTTGCATGGTGTGCTTCCCACTCAAAAAAGAAAAAAGAAAAAAAAGTGGTAGGAATTCAAAGCACACCCCATAGACATAATAAAGGAACATGGGCTACAAGCACTATCTATGGTAGTAGGAAGACATGTTACCCATGCTTGAAGGTTCCCTCTAACTAAGACCTTTTCTCACTTCCTACTTCTCTATTCTTCCCTTTTTGGAATGGTGGTTACTCTATGAAAGCATTCTTGTTGCTTCAGGATGATGGGATGATCAAGTGTGTTGATGCGAGGTCACTGGATGTGGTTAGTTTTTATCTATATTTGAACTAAATTTTATTAAGTCACCTTAACCACATAATACACAAGGGACTTTACACAACCTTGGTTTCAGGATTCCATTCCATTCTCTCTTCTCTTTCCATCTTACTTCTCGTATTCTACCTCATTACCAGTTTTATGATTAGTCTATATCTTGGTTGATGCATTATTATTATTTGGTAAATTCTTGACTATTGTCTCCATATGTCATTCCTAGAGCCTACAGACTCTTTGATTTGTGGCTTTGTTAGGGCATAAAGGGCATAAACTTGCTTTGGGGAGGACCCATTGGCATTCCTTTTTGGTGCAATTGTTAAGTTCTTTTCCTTAAACATTTCTTGCAATCAACTATTTCTCATTTCACCCCATCCATGACATCCATTTTTATTTTTCTCTTCCCTTCTATGCATTTTGATTGNGAGGCAAGGTATCAACTGCATTATATCTTATCTATCCTTGCTAATTCGTGATTGTGTTGTGTGTGCAAATGGAAATCACATGAATAATGAACTAGGATAGGAGGAGGCACTCAAGATGGACTGGAGCTGGATCATTAACACAAGGAACACGCTTAGTCATGTGGCCATGGATGAACAATGGTGTGCACCTTTTTGACATCGGTAGCAACACGCTTCATTTTATTTTCTCTCTCTCTCTTAAAGTTGTCAAATGAGGGACTATATGTCATATATGTACAATGTTCACCATAGTGGTTATAAAAACTAAGGCTGTAATACGTTTGTTGATCCATTCACCAAGCACTTTGAATCTGGCATTCCATGTCATCATTAGTTGTCGTTCAGTCAATAATCCCATACCTTTCCAATATTTTGTAAGGAACTTGAGGATGAGTTTTCATTTAGTCATGGGGGTATGATGATTCACCAAATAAGCAACCCAATATTAGACCCATGGTATCAGATACGTAATATCAGATGGGCCAAGAAACATCAGACACGCAATGTCAGAGCCTTTCTAGTTGGCTATAAATAAAAGACAGAGCCACTTGGTCTAGGGGTTAATTTTTTAGTTCTTTAGCCAAACTCTTGCAATTTTTCCCTTCTAGAGTTAGAATTATTTCTGAGTACTTGTAGTAGGAGTCATAAAGTGAATGGATCTTTATTTGAGCATTGTGTACCTAAGCACACCTTGTGTTTGGAAATAAAGACGAACTTTGTGATAAACCTTGAAACATTTAGAATAGCTTAAGTATTGCATTTAATGTTATTTATTATTATTTGATGCTTTTAGTAGTTAATTAATGTTATTTCCATAGAGTTATTAATTATCAATTACCAATGAATTAGAACACTTAGCACGACCAGTTTGAGCATACATGGAACACTTGGTAACCTAGTAACGACTAGCGTTTGGTAATCCTAGTAGTGTTACACTAGTTTAGGATGTGTCTGGAGAGTGGGAATAGATGCTAGTGTTAGGATTTGATTCACATTAGAGTTCCAAAAACCCATTAGTTAATTAAATATTTTCATTGCGCACACTTAGGAGACCAAGATAGAAAATATGAAAAAACATAAAAATCATATACCTCAAGTTTACTTAACCATACAATTGTGCCTTACAAGTAAGCTTGGGAAGACAATGACTACATAACTCATACTTATTCTATGTAGGTGTATAAGCACTTAATCCTCAAAGTTCAACTGGATTATGCATGAACACTCATATTCATATGGTTGGGCATAGGGGTACCTTACTGTTCATCAATGGGTCTTAAAATTGTTAGTTAGTTGTAGAAGTTGAAGTTGTCACAAATCTCTTATCAAGTACTAAATCCTAATTATTTTTGAGCCCTGAAACAATGAACTAAATGCTAATTTTTTTGTAATCCAAAAGATAAATCTAACCATTTCATTAAGTCCATAAGGTTCAAATCTATTGAAATCAGTTTTTTTGGTTGGAAATGGAGTCCAGATTCAAAAGTTATAGCTATTTTAAGTTTACAAACTTTCACATTTTCCAAGACTTCCCGAGAGGTCACCCATCCAAATTCTACTCTAAGACGTGCACACTTAATGAAAAAAAATTTATTTATCTTGTTAGGGTAGTGCTAATTTAAATTTTGGTAAATAATTAAGCACATTTTCTATTTAAACTATTAATTATGGGCACAAACGTTTTTTGAAAATTTTTCATTAGTTTACAGGAATTTCAAAATTTCCACCAATTGTCAAAAACATTTTAATTTTTCCATCAACTGATGGACAACCAATTCCATAATCCACATCGTGATACTAGCGGTAGTGATTGGTAGTGCTAGAGGCAGTGATGGATGGCACTGAAGGCAATGATGGATGGCACAGAAGACAGTGATGGATGGCACAAGAGGTAGTGATGGATGGCATTGGAGGTAGTGATGGGTGATGTGGAATGCAGTGATGGGTACCACTAGAGGTAGTCATAGGTAGTAGAGGAGGTAGTGATGGATGGTGCGAGAGGCAATGATGGGTGGCATGGAAGGTAGTGATGGATGTGGCATAGTGTGGCAGTGCAGTGTAAGCAACGCAGTGTGAGTAAGGCAAGACGTGAAGTGGTGCAATGGGTGCGGTGTAGTAGGCATGGCACAACGTAGTGTGGTGTAGTAGGTGTAGTGTGATAGGATTGCATAATTGCAATAGGGCCATGGTATGTTGCACAACTGTAGTAGGGCTACACGGTGCAGGGAGGCAAGTTTGCATGGATCAATGCCACATCACAAGCATGCATGGTTGGTTGTGTGTATGTTACTGCTATCATGGTTGAGGGTTTGAGTGTGTGCCCTTTATAGCAGTGGACCCTATGACTTTTTCTGTGTCACTTGAGGACTACCCAAGGGCCAATCTTCTATAGTTGTGGCCTCACTACGACTAGCCATGACTGGTTAGAGGCCTTTCCATGGCCTAGGCGTAGCTAGTTATAGCTAGCCACAAGCCTTACCATGGCCTACTAGTAGCTTGGTTGTGGCTAGCCAGAAGCCTAGTCAAAGTTGGTCGATCACTAAAAAAAAATTTGAAGTGTTTGTTATTTTTTTTTCTCTTTTTTTTGAAAAAAATTTATTTATTTATTTATCTATTTTTCTAAATTGCACGTAACTTGAAAATTCTCGTATCTTTCAAACCGTAAGTCAAATTTTGATGAAATTAGTACCATTGGAATCATCTCAAAGAGTACTTCAGGTTAAACTATAGATAATTCCACTTTAGTGAACCTAAAAAGCATAAAATCCAAAAATGTAAAAATTAGCTTTTAAAAACAAAAAGCAAACGTTAGTTTTTCCTTTAAAAAAGTATACATTAGCTTTTATTAAGTCTTTGTTATTTTAAGTTATACTTTCTCTTGGATTTTTCTATGATTTCTATGACTGTATTATAAATATGAGAAGTAGGATGATTTGCTCAATATTAACAAAAGATTGTCAGCAGAGAAGCTTAAATATTTTCTACTATAAAGAACTCTAACAATCTTCATCATGGCTCCCAAACATCAAGCTTCACCTCAAACTCCTTCAAGTAGCTCTTTATTGTCCAATATTATTTTACATCAAAATAATGTACTCTCTAATTTTGATCATGTTCATAACTTGCTTGAGAAGGAGGATTTTCAATACCTTACAACTTTTAGGTTAGCTGATTTACTTATTTTTCCAATTTTTAAACTCTCTCATTGTAATGGTGTTCTTATGGAGTGGTGTGAATAGTATGATAATAAAAGAATTTCTACTTCTTATTTAGTTTTTAGAGAAATAAAAATTATTTCTCTTAATATTCAAGTATCCTTAGGTTTTTAACAAGGAGAGGATTTTTTAATTCCTTTAACTTATTCTCCAAAATTTAAATGTTTTTGTAAGAAGGAATTATCTAATTATGTTAGTGATTCTGTCATTGCCAAAGGTAAATTTATTCATGAAGATTTCATTAATGAGGCTCATTTTGATTTATAGCTATTCATTAGTAGTAAGGTTTTATGGTATAGACAACAATGCAATGTTAGTTCTTATTCTATTTCCATACTTCATGGTGCCATAGTTGGTAGACTTTATGACTAGTTGTTATCTTGTTTTTCTACATAGCATAATGCCATGACTAAAATTACTGTTGCCCACAAAATCCTATACCCTATGTTGTATACCCTTGATCATGTGTATGATCCTAAGTTAGGACCATCCAAAAATAATTTTACTTGTTACAATCCTCAATTATGCCTTGAATTTCTTAAAGATGAGAGAGTTATAAGGAGTAACATCATGGGTGCCAAGAAAGGTTAACTAGCTTTATGGCAAGCTCAAAGTCAAGGAGGAAATCAATGAGGTATTTTCATGTTTCTATTATTTCCTTGTTGTTAATTTTTATTTTATTTTATGTACTTTGATAGTGCAATCTGGGCTATCGAATCAACCAACATAGAGTGTTGGAGTTACATAGGTTGAAAAAATTCAAAGTACTTCAACCTTTGGTATAGTTCAATCACAAGAACAAATCATACTTTCTATTCCCAAGGTATATACTCAAACATAATTTACTTATCTTAATGTCTTATCTATATATCTATTTTTCTACTAAATTTCATCTTCTTTTGTTTTTTTTTTTTTTTTTTTTTTTTTTTGTGTAGAGGCAACATATTCGGAAAATTTTTAGTGGTCCAGTAGTTATAAAATAACATACTTAACAACAAGCTCCACAATAATCCCAAAAAACTTGGGAAAGTAACCAAAGATAAGGGAAAGTAACCAAAGATAAGTTTTAGTTATCTACAGGTTTGAATACTTTCTTCTTTTCTTTATACGATGTTGATTTTTTTTTTGTTGCAAAGGTCTATGGAGTTATAGTATTTTATCTAGGAGATGATAGAGATGATGTAAATGTACTTCTTTCCTATTATACTTCTTTGGAAACTTCCGACCCTCCCAAAATTAAGCAGTTCCTTTGGTGTCTTCTCCACCATGGTCTTCCTATCGGAAAACGTCTAGAATATCTTGGGATTCCTAATCCCACTTGCCCTTTATGTGGTGGACTAGATGACTTTGTCCATGTGTTTTGGCAATGTCCCTTTGCTCAACATGTGTGGCAGTGGACTTCTAAAGCTTTTCCATCCTACAAGCTATCTCAAGAGGATGCCATATTCGGATTCTTGAACATTACTTCTACTAATCTTAATTTTTTGTGGAAAGTTATTAGAACTATTATTTTATATTATATTTGGAAGTGAAGATGCAATGTTCTATTTCAAAAGACAAAGTATTCTAACAAATGTTTTCTTACCAGGTTGGAGATGTTGCAGATCTTTCGCCTCACCTATTTTCAACTCACATCTCAAGCATCCAAGTTTAATCTGGACAGTCATCAATTGGTTCATCTCCTGCAGCTATGGGAAAGACCTAAGTGTTTTAGTTACACTTAGCATCAAATTCTATGTCATTCTATTTTGTAAAAAGCTAGTCTGTGCGAACATTTGGTTGTGTCCCAACTTGGGGTACCTCCTCTAATACTAGTTTATTTTTAAGGTGTTTCCCGAGTGTCATTCACGTTGCTCTCAGTTTTCCCCTTCCCTTAACCTTATGACTTATTCAAGTTGTTGTAATTAATGCTCCTTTAATTTCAATAAATCTTCTTTTTGGGGTGCGACACCCCCCCCTATTATACTTATTTTTCCTATTCTTCCTCTTATATATCCTATGTAAATGTACTTCCTCTCACTCCTCCTTTAATATAAAATAAAAAAAATAATATTTTCTTCCATTTTGTTATTTTTCTTAAATGTATTTGTGTTCTACAATAAAAATAATAATAAAATAACATTTTTCTTCCACTTTAGCTCCTAAATCATGGTTTACTCTAATACCAAATGTGACATCCAATAATATGAACACTTATTTTATTGCATTCATCATTTTTTAGATAATATACTAGAGACATTATAAATATTTAATAAATTAATTAATTGATAAATAAATAATTGGTACTGAGAATGAAACAAGCAAAAATAGAAAAAATTTATTAATAGAAGAGAGTACCATAATGCCCTTTAGGTTGTCTTCCTATGCCACTTAAGCCTTAGAGGCAATCTGACATTATGACCATGATTAGACTATCCTACTGATGAGTGGTGATGTACCCCTACATTCAACCATATGAATACGAGTGTTCATGCATGATCTAGTTGAAATCCAAGGACTAAGTGCTTATGTGCCTTTACAGAATAAGGATGGGTTAGGCGATCATTGTCTTCCCAAGCTTACTTGTAGGACATGATTGTATGGTTAAGTAAACCTGAGGTATGTGATTTTTATGATTTTTTATGTTTTATGTTCCTAGTTCTTATAATGGAGAAATGAAATAATCAAGTAACTAATTTAATTTAACTAATCAACTGTGCTTTAACTAGTCCTAACACCAACATCCATTCCCACTCTCCATACACATCCTAAACTAGTGTAACACTACTGGGATTACCAAACGCTAGTATTTACTGGGTTACCAAGTGTTCCACATATTAAATAACTATAAATAACATTAAATTCAATAAATAATATATTCTTAATGTTGCAAAATCTATAACAAAGTTCGTCTTTATTTCCGGACCCAATGTGTGCTCAAGTACACAATGCTTGAATAAAGATCCGTTCACTTTATGACTTCTACTATGGATACTCAGAAATAATTCTAACTCTGGAAAGGGAAAACTGCAAGAGTATGGGTTAAGGGACTAAGAAAATTAACTATCTCCTTCAAAACCAAGTGCACTTGCCTCTTATTTATAGGCAATGAAACAGGTTCTGATATTGGATGTCCGATATCACTTGGTGGGCTCTGATATCGCAGATCCAATATTGTGGTCCTGATATCAATACTCATCATACCCCACAACGAAATGAAAACTTGTCCTTGAGTTCCTTACAAAATATTGGGAAGGTATGTGATTATTGATTGTACGATAATCTGATAGTACATGAAATGACAGATGCAAAATGCCTAGTGAATGAATCAACAACATATTATAGCATTGGTGTTCATAACCTTTGTGGTCAACACTGTACATAGATGACATCCAGACCTTTATTTGATAGCTTGAAAAGAAAGAAAGAAAGAAAATGAGGCGTGCTACTACCAATGTCAAATTTGTGTACACCATTGTTCATCCATGGACACATAATCAAGCTTGTTCCCTACGTAAATGCTTTTTGCTCTAGTCCATCCTGAGTGCTCCCTTCTATCCCAGTCCATTGTTCATGTGATTTCCATCTACACATACAACACAACCATGAATTAGTAAGGATAAATAAGACATAATGTCATTGATACCTTACCTCGATATAAAGCACAATGGCTAGGTTGTGGGTATGGCAGATACTGAGTTAGAGGTTTATAACTGATGATTACCCAAGCTATAGGGGTGAGAAAAGTAATGGAATGGAAAAATTTGTGACAAGACCCCCACGACTAAAAGCGAACCTCCAGTAGCAATAGGGTGGAAAAACTAAAAGAATAAGAAAGATGAGAGAAATAAAAATAGTGAAGCCATTAAGACAAAACAAAAATGAATGTCACTGATGGGGTGAATGAGAAATATTTTATTGCAAGAAATGTTTTCAAGAAAAAGAACTTAACAAGTGCAGCAAAAAGAAGTGCCAGTGTGTCCTCCCCAAAGTAGGCTCATGCCCTTAATGCCCTAACAAACCCACAAACCAAAGAGTCCATAGGCTCTTGGAATGACATATGGAAATAATGGTTAATAACTTACCCACAATATTTTACCAAATAATAATAATGTAGAAACCAAGATATGGAATAATCATAAAACTGGTAATGAGGTGGGATATGGAAAGCAATATAGAAAGAGAGAATGAAAAGGAATGGAATCCCAAAATCAAGGTTGTGTAAAGTCCCTTGTGTAGTATATGATTAAGGTCACTTAATATAATTCATTCCAAATGCATATTAAAGCTAACCACATCCAGTGATCTTGCATCAATGTAGTAGACCAACCCATCCTCCCAAAGCAACAAGAATGCATCTATATAGCCACCACCATTCAAACAAGGTAAAGATAGAGAAGCAGGAAGCAAGAAAGGGCCTTAGTTAGAGGGAACTTTTAGGCATGGGTAACATGTATTTCCAGTTCCATAACTAGTGCTTGTAGCCCATGTTTCTTTATTATGTCTAAGGGGTATGCTTTGAATTCTCACTAGTTTTTTTTTCTTGTTTCTTTTGTTTTGTTTTTTTTTTCTTTTTCTTTTTGTGAGAATCACACAATGAAAAGACTTATTTGATTTAGTCAACTTCCTCATATTAGATCAAGAGTGGAATGGTGGAAAGCCTATGAAAAACATCCAAGTACCCAAGATAATAGCTAGTAAAAATGCATTGAATCCCCTTGAGGTTGCACCCTTTTCAATCCAGTTGAATCTTTTCTTAGTTTAAAGAATACCAAGCCACCAATTCATTAATAAGTTTACTTAGAAGAAGGGATAGTATAGTTCTAGGATCAAGGGAGATCATAGAGCTGAAGGGATGAATGGATGATGTGGACTCATTGCTTATTTCATCAAAAGAAACCATATCTTAGCATCAACATTAAAAGTCAAAGGTAAAAACCAAACATTAGCAATCAACACTATTATAGTATTCTCCACCATCATGAGCACTTATTATATGATGAGTGAGATTTATTCAAACAAAATGTAATAGAGAAAGAAATAGTAAAAAATGTTAACGATGGTGTAAAATAAAAATAAGTAAAGAAGAAGAATGTGTAAAAAAATGTGTAAAACAAAAAAGAAAAAATAAACTAAGGCTCGGAATGACTATCATCGGTAGCCATCTCCCCCATGACTGAGTTGGAAGGAGGAGATCTAAAATAATCAGCAAGGTTGTCCATTAATAGAGGTAGTGTTAGTACTGGTTGTTATAGGCTCATAGAAAGGTTTAGTTTGCTGGATGTTGACCAATAAATCATCATGGCCCCTGAGAGGAAATTTTCATGAATAATATAAAGTCCTTCCCATAGCATTTAAAATTTAGTTCATTGTGGCACATATGTGGGATTCCAATACAAAACTTTATCTCCTAGTTGGTATTTGACTTTCCTAATACTTAGGTCATGATGTTGCTTGTTGAAGGCCTTATGCAGTTCATTGGATGATAGGACAGCTAATCAATTTTCATCTAGCAAGTTAAGGTTCATCGACCATTCTTTCTATTCTATACTAAGGTCAAGGTTGAGGTCACATGTTGTAGATAGTGTACAAAGCTCAACTTGGATAGGAAGTGTTGGAAGTTTAATGTACACTAACTCATAGGGAGAGTAGCCTATAGGGAGTTTCCATGTGGAGTGGTATGCCTAAAGAGCATCATTTAGTTTGGTGCTCCAATATCACCTATATTTGCTAATGGTCCATGTTAATATTCTTGTGATCTCCCTATTGGTAACTTCGGCTTGACCATTTGCTTGAGGATGATATGGTGTAGTTAGCTTATGTTCAACTCCTAAGTGTTGCATTAGCTTTTGAAAATTTGCACCAATAAAATGTGTACCATTATCAGAAATAAGTGCACAAGGCACGCCAAACCTATTTACAATTTTTTGTTGAATAAATCATGTAGTGGTAGATGATGTACAGTCCATAATAGTGGCTGCTTCTACCCACTTTGTAAAATAATCAATAGTAACAATGATGTATGCTTTTCCATTGGACATCGGTGTAATAGGCCCCATAACATCAATACCCCATATGTCGAAGGGTTCTAAAGGTTGAATCCATTGTTATGGACTTTCCATTCTAGTAGTCATTCCCTCATCACAATGATAGCACTCACAAGATTAGATAAAATGATGAGCATCCCAAAATAATTAATGAGTTGCGATATCATGTCCTACCTCATCTTCTATAAATAAGAGGTAGTGCCCTTTGTTCCAGATAGTTAGACTTAGACCCGTAGCCAGATTCTTGCAATTTAGTCATTCCAGAGTTAGAATTATTTCTGTGTGCCCGTAGTAGGAGTCATAAAGTGAATGGATCTTTATTTGAACAATTTGTACCTGAGCACAATTTTGTGTATGGCAATAAATATGAACTTTATGATAAACCTTGCAGCATACAGAATAGATTAATTAGTGTTAATTATTTCCTAGTTAATTAATATCTCTCTTAACCTTCAACCCTTTTAGTTAAATACACTCAGTACGATCACTTCGAGCATGCATGTAGCACTTGGTAACCCAGTAACAATTAGTGTTTGGTAATCCCAACAACGTTGCACTGGTTTAGGATGTGTATGGAAAGTGGGAAAGGATACTAGTGTTAGGAACATTTAGAAACTAGTTAATGAATAGTTAATGTAAGTTAGCCACTTAGTTGTCTCTCCCTCTCCTTTATTAGCATAAGACATAAAAAATCATATACCTCAAGCTTACTTGACCATACAACCATGACAATAGAAGTAAGATTGGAAAGACAAAGATTGATTAACCCTAAGTGTTCTATTAAGGCACGTAAGCACTTAGTCCTTGGAGTTCGACCAGATCATGCGTGAAACGCTCGTATTCATATGGTTGAGTGTAAGGGTACCTCTCCACTCATCATTGGCACCATTACTGGGGACTTAGTGGTTTGTACACTACGTAAAATGTAGGAAATCATTCATATCATTGGAATGTTAGAATGAACCCTTAGGGTTAATCAAAGGAAGACAAGACAATGGTACATTTCACATTGAACAAGACAAAATGTCTTCTTATTCTCATAAGAGCACTTCACTGCCTAGGACTAACATAAGAGGCAGTCGATAGCATAATACACATAACCAAGATCCACTAGTTCCTCAATAGTTTTGTGTGGTATATACTCATCCTGATGAGTATGTACTCGATTTCACCTTTAGTCTCCACCAAGATGAACAACTACGTTGGAGACACTTGGAGGGTAACATAGTGTTGCCTCCAGACCAATCAGTCCCCAACATGCTCCTTCATGCTCTCTCATGAATAGGCATGCCTCTTTTATACATAGAATACATTGCATGTGATCATGACACAAGGGACTATCATCCCACAGAAGCACAACATCAAAGGGACTTGCAATAGGAGAGATACCATACATCTTTGAAGGGTAAATGGCCCCATGACACTTCACACGTTTTGAGCGAAATTGAGGATGGTGAACTTGCTTCAACAAGTTCCGCACAAAATGATGTTCCTCCTCTTAAAAATGGTCAAGAGGTAGTGTATCAGAACCTCCACTCCACTATTCACAACCCTAGTTCTAATACCCATGAACACGAAGTGTTTAACAAGGGAACACGAACACATGATATGAATGGATGTTCTGATCGTGATCACGATCAAGGCCAAGACCACCGAAGAGAAGGTAGAAAACATCATCATGGAGATGGTTCTTTACCTTCATCATCACCTTTACCCTCTCCTTCAGTGTCTAGATGCAGTCATAGGAAAACTAATCATGAGGATAAGGGAAAACAAAGTGAAAAACATCGACGAGACAGTCGAGAACAAAGATGAGGGCACTCTAAGGAATCAAGACATAGAAGAAGGGAGAGTAGGGAACTGCATAGAAACCATAGATACTATGAATGAGATGATCATGAAGAACCCCTACTCACAACTAGAAGCATGCTAGATATAACAGAGGTTGTAAGAGTTCCAACAAAGCACCAAAAGGATAGTAGGATCAAGAGGTTAGACATGAACAACATCCCACGATTTGAAGGGGGATACAACGCTGATCCTCAAAATCATTTACAAGAATTCCATGATGCATGTGCCTTGCAAAACATAGAAAATGAATGGCAAAAGCTGAAGGTATTCCTAAGGACACTAGTGAAAGAAGCTGAAAGCTGGTACTAGTCCTTAGAACCAGAATCCATTCAGAGGTGGAGTACAATGTTAGAACTATTTGATGATAAGTATCAAACATACTCTTGAGTGTCTAACCTATAGAAGAAAATCCAAGGATGAAAGTAAGGAAATCATGAACCCTTGGATGCTGCCATGGGCTGCTATTATGCACTGTTACATCGTTGCCTTGGCCATGGTTATTTGTAGCAGGATCAACTATGCCATCTCATGTATGGACCTAGGCATGAAATAAGAAGAACCCTTGGTACATATGCCCAAGGAAGTTTATCAAAGCTTAGGTCTCATCAAATTCATAGATTGCTAGAGCAAGTAGCCAAAGAAAAGGTAAGCTATGAAAGAGAGATAGTGCAGAAGAATACAACCAAGATCCTTCCCTCCAAAAAAGGGGAGTGAGATTTTGTGAGGAGGAAGAAGAGTCACGACTCAAAGAGATGCTGAATAGGAAAACTTTGCCTCTCCAAAAGTTAACAACAAAAGTGTCGGCAAAGGTAGACCAAATGTGGGACTCCCTAGATAGTAGGTTTGAAACAGTTCTTAAAATTATAGAGGAGTCTAGGGAGCGAGGTAGCGACTGCGACAAAAAAAAAGAGAGAAATGGAAAATGCATGTAACAAGGGTAAGGGAAAAATGGCCATCATAGAAGAGGTTGTGAATTTAGACATAGACAATGATGGTGGATGCGAGATATGCCAATATGACCATCCTAAGGGATGTTTCCCAATGATCTCACATCTACATGAGTCTGGGGTATATGCACTCAACCCATGACTAAATAAATGGCAAACACCCTGACGGTTACCTTATTCCCAAGGTAACCCAAGGCAGTTCTACCAACCTTCAACATATTATCCAAGTGAAACTCCACCATAACCTGTTAAGCAACATCAATAGTGGAAATACCCACAGTCATGGGGGATTCCACCACCAAGGTAACAATACCCCTACTAGTAACATGACCCATATGGCTACTACGTGTAGCATCCAATCTCTCCACATGACTCTGTTAGTCACATTACACCACAACATCACTACCAATCTTGTGAGTATTATAGAACTCCTTCTCCTAGGGAAGATAATCCACAAACATGCCATCCTTCAAATCCATCCATAGCTCTCACACCAATATCTCCATTACCACCTACTCCAAAAATGCAAGGGGAACTCCCTACTCAACGGCAGCAACGCAATGCCACAAGGGCTATCAATCCTCAACCTGTTGTTGGTTCTAACAACCATATGAAGAAAATACCTTTCTTTAGAACCAATAGTCCAACCAAGCCCTTACAACCACAAGCGGTTGAACCTGTGAATGCCTCCCCATCAAATAAATCTTTAGGGCTCCTTTTAAACCAAATATCGAGCTCAACGCATATAGCTATGTTAACACATGTCATAACTGACTAGATCAAGGTTGGCCACCTTCCCAAGAAATTCTTTGATCCTGGAAGCCCTCTAATCTATCTCTAAATCACTGGGAATGATCCATGCAAAGCTCTTCTGGACTCAAGTTCTGGAGTCACCTTAATATCATAATAAATTTACAAAGCCTAGAACTTTCCTCAATTAAGGAAGAGCAATATTCGCCTAGAGCTGGCCAACCAGTCCATCACTCTTCCCTTGGGACCGGTGGAGGACATCATCACCACTGTGTGTGGGTGGTCATATCCAGCTGATTTCCTAGTGATACAAGTGAATAACAGTAAAGGGGACTTCCCAATAATAATGGGAAGGGCATGGCTAAGTACTATAGATGCACGCCTAGGAATCTACGATCTTTCCCTGGAAATATCTAAGGAGAACACTTTTGGAAAGATCAAGAAGAAGAAGGTTCCATGTATCGCATACAGTGATACAGGGTGCAATTGCATGCAGAGATCATGGGTTGTGCAAAGTTTAGCATTGTCTGCATGCAACTGGTGTGCACAAGACATTAATATACAAAAGTGCCTATATGCAGTAGCCACACAACAAGAAGACACCCAATGGCTAATAGTTGATCAAGAGAGAAACTCACTAACGTGCATGGAACTAACTAAGGGAATAACTTGCATTTAGATCAAAAGCATAGATGCACTAGAGCAAGTCCGCTACCAACTTTCAAGCCTTAACCTTCAAAAAATCAACTAGGGGAAGTTGGAAATTCAAACAAGAGCCCTAATAAGAGATTATTAGTCAATGTGCAATAGATCAAACCTTTCCATGAATTTAGAATGATTAGTGCACACAATACCTCTGAGAAGGAACAACCCTACTCACTATTTTGGATCTCCTCCTTCCAACTCAGTCTTGGGGGAGACGACCACCTTTGCTAACCATTTGAGGCCCTCAGTTCCTGTTTAAGTTTTTGTTTTACACATTTCTGTTTTACAAATTTCTTTAACTTTTCTTGTTTTTTTTTGCAACATCATTTATACTTTTTCATTTCTTTGTGTGACTATTTGTTTTTTTTATTTTTGTCTTTGTTTTTGTTTTTATTTTTATTTCTTGTCTTTGTTTGTTTATTGTTCTTGTTTTGTTAGATTCATCACCTAATAAGTGCTCCTGATGGTGGTATGAACTATATTCTCTTGATTGCTGATATTTGGTTTTTACTTTTGAGTTATAATGTTGATACTAAGGTATGGTTATTTTGATATAACAACCAATGAGTCCATTTCATCCATGCATCCATGAATTTCTATGGTCTCTCTTGGCTTGGAACTGTACAGTCCCTTTCTTTAATAATATAACTATTAACAAATTGGTGACTGGGCATTTCTTAAACTAAGGAAGGACTCAAGGACTAAAAAGTGTGTGACTTCAAAGGGATTTAATGCATTTGTGTTGGCTATCCTCTTGGGTTCTTGGATGTTTTCTTCTTGAGTTTTCCTTACCATTCCGATGTTGCCCCATTTTTGGAAAGCTGAGCCAATAAAAATAAGTCTTTGCATGGTGTGGTTCTCATCCAAAAAAAATGAGAATTCAAAGCACACCCCTTAAACAAAATAATCATCTGGGCTACAAGAACTGGTTATGGAACTAAACAAACATGTTCCCTCTAACTAAGGCCCTTTCTCACTTCCTACTTTTCCCTTTCTCGTTTCCTCGGAATGGTGGTGACTCTTTGGTGGAAGCGATGGACTGGCCAAGTGTATTAATGTGAAGTCACTACATGTGGATTTTTTGAGGCTAGATTTGGAATGAGATCTACTCAGTCACATTAACCATTAATACACATGGTGTTGTATACCACCTTATTCTTGGGACTCCATTTCATTCTCTTCTCCCTATCATTCTTTCTCCATTTTCCACCTCATTGCGGGTTATATCAGTAGTATATATTTTGGTTGATGCATTTTTTCTCCTTGGTGAATTCTTGGGGTTAAGTCTTTAACTCTTGCTCCCAAATGACATTTTTAGAGCCTATGGACTCTTTGAATGTGGGTTTGTCAGGGCATCAAGGACATGAGCCTACTTTGGAGAGGACCCACTGGCATTTCTATTTGGTGCATCAATTAACTTCTTTCCCTTAAATAGTTCTGCAATCAACATTTTTTTTGTTCACTCCCATCTCTAACATTCATTTTATCAATTCTTTTTCTCCATCTTTCTTATTCCTTATATTTTTCCATTCTATCACTACTAAAGGATTGCTTTTAGTCATGGGGGCTCTGGTCCAATTTTTTCAATTTTTCCTAACCCCTACATCTTGGGTAGTCACCAGTGTTATATCACTAGAATCCGTATTAGCCATATCACAACTCAACCAATGGACCTTACACCAAGGCAAGGTATCAACTATATTATGATTTACTTATCCTTGCTCATATGTGACTATGTTGTGTGTGCAGATGGCAATCATATAGCAATGGATTGGACCTGGAGGAAACACTCAAGATGGACTGGTGCTAGAATGGTTGTATACGGAACAAGATTGATGGTACGGTTATGGATGGACAACGGAAGGCGCAATCTTGACGTTGGCAGCAACACGTCTTCTTCTTTTCTCTCTCTCTCTTCTCTCTTAGCTACCAAATAAGGCTAGATGTTAATTGTGTATAGTGTTCACTCTTGTAGTCATGAATACTAATATTGCCATGTATTATAATGATTGATCCATTCACACATCATCCCATTCACCATTAGTTTTCATTCAAGTCAATAATCCCATACCTTTCCAATATTTTGTAAGGAATTCTAGGATGAGTTTTTATTCAGTCATGGGGGTATGATGAGCCATGATATCACGTACGCGATATCGCATCTGCCATGCAATATCACGTCCTACCTCATCTTCTATAAATAAGAGATGTTGCCCTTTGTTCCAGAGAGTTAGAATTAGACCCTTAGCTAGATTTTTGCAATTTAGTCATTCCAGAGTTAGAATTATTTCTTTGTGCCCATAGTAGGATTCATAGAGTGAATGGATCTTTATTCGAAAAATTTGTACCTGAGCACAATTTTTTGTACGGCAATAACGATGAACTTTATGATAAACCTTGTAGCATACAGAATACATTAATTAATGTTAATTATTATTTAATTATTTCCTATTTAATTAATATCTCTCTCAACCTTCAACCCTTTTAGTTAAATACACTCAGTACGATCACTTCGAGCATGAGTGTAGCGCTTGGTAAGCCAGTAACGATTAGCATTTGGTAATCCCAGTAGCATTGCACTAGTTCTAGATGTGTACGGCAAGTGGGAATGGATACTAGTGTTAGGAACATTTAGAAAATAGTTAATAAATAATTAATGTAATTTAGCCACTTAGTTCTCTCTCCCTCTCCTTTATTAGCATAAGACAAAAAATATAAAAGCTATGAAAAATCATATACCTCAAGCTTACTTAACCATAAAATCGTGACAATACAAGTATGTTTGGAAAGACAACAATTGATTAACCCTGAGTGTTCCATTAAGGCATGTAAGCACTTAGTCCTTGGAGTTCAACTGGATTGTGAGTGAAATGCTCATATTCGTATGGTTGAGTGTAGGGGTACCTCGCCACTCATCGACAATGTAGGCCAATAATATCCTACGAGTAAGATTTTAATGGTTGTTCATCTCTCAGTGTAATGACCCCAACAAAGCCCCTCATGAGCATCTTGGAGAACTCACAATTGATCTACATTAGGAACACACCATTGAACCAAGCCATCAATACATACCTTATAAAGGTGTCCATTGATTTCCATGAAATATTTCGCTCGATGAAGAAACTGTTGTTTCTTTTTAACGTCTAACCCTTGTGGTGTTTCTTGTGTAAGCAAATAAGTGAGAATGCTACTATACCAAATGCTAGTGGTGGGTAAGTGATTATTTATCACACCTACAAAGAGGATTTCATCAAGGAAATGGTCAAAAATTGGATATTCATCTTCTTTGTTGTACCATCATAACCAAAATAAATGATCAGCAACAACATTCTTGATGCCTTTACAATCAATCATTGTAAGATCAAACTCTTGTAAGATCACGAGCCATCATATGATGTGAGGGCTTACCATTGGTTTATTCATTAGGAATTGTATTGCACTATGATCTGTGTGTACAAATATCTTATAACCCAATACATAGTGCCTAAATTTTTCTAGTGTAAACAGCATAGCTATTAATTCCTTTTCTGTTGTGGTGTAGTTTGAGTTGTGCACCAGCAATACTTCGACTTACAAAGTGAATGTAATAAGAGTGTTTTTTGTCATCTAACTATGTAAGTACAGTTCCTACGGCAAAGTTGGGTGTGTCAGTCATTATGTGAAATAGTTTGGACCAGTCAGTAGCTTGTAGAATTGGCGTTTCTATGAGCTTTTGTTTCAAGGTTTGGAAAGCTAGCTCACATTCCCTGGTCCATTCAAAGGGTACATCCTTTTTTCTTAATTCTACCAATGATTTTACAATCTTTAAAAATTTCACTATGAAGTATCTATAATAGCCAATATGTCCAAGGAATGATCAAATGTCTTTTATAGTTTCAAGTTGAAGAGTGATTCCTTGGATGACTTTAATCTTTTCAGGATCTACCTCTATCCCTGTTTGTAAAATCTCGTGTCCTAATACAATGCCTTCTTAGACCATTAAATGGCTTTTTTTCCAATTGAGCCTTAAGTTGGTTTCAACACATCATTTCAGTACTTTCTCTAATTGGTCCAATACTTGTTCGAAGTCTACTCCATAAGTGGAAAAAGCATTCATAAAGACCTCCATACCATTCCCTATTTACTACTAAAATATACTTAGAACCAGATGTTGAAATGTTTCTGGGGCATTACACAAGCTAAACAACATCTATCTATATGCAAATGTCTTCTAAGGACTCATGAATGTAGTCTTGGCTTGGTCTTCTAGTGCTACTTGAATTTGATTGTATCCACTGTAACCATCTAGAAAACTATAGTAGCAATGCCCTACATTGGTATCTAAGACTTGGTTGATGAATGGCAATGGGAAATGGTCTTTAAATGTTTCCATGTTCAATAGCCTAAAGTCTATACACACCCTCCATTTACCTTCCTTTTTAGGCACAATGGCTAATGGATTAACCCATTCACTATTAGTAATGGGGTAGATGAACCCAACTATCACTTGCTTAAGCTTTGGGTTCAGTCATCTTTGCAGTTGTCGTTGAGGCTTCATGCATGGGTCATTGTAAATTCAATGTTGGCATATCCTAGGATCTATTCTTGTTAATTTGGGATATGACCAAGCAAAGGATTTCGACCATTTGTTTACCATCCTAAGTAGTCTTTCCTTTTATTGGGGAGCGAGCTTAGCGTTAATGATTACTGATTTTTCATTCTTGAGGAATGTGTACTCCATACTAGTGGGCAATGATTTTAACTTAAGAGGCTCTTACTTAAACTTGTTAGGTATTTCCAACTTCCCCTAGTTGGTATTTTCAGTATCAGTGCTTGGAAGTTGGTGGTGGACTTGCTCTAATGTATCTATGCTATTAATGTAGGTGCAAGTCAAGTTCTCAGTTGGTTCCATGCATATAGTTGAATTTCTCTCTTAGTTAGCTATCAGCCACTAGGTTCTGAAACACCGTGAAAATTGTGAATCGACCTCAATTGAAGATTCACGATTCAGACAAAGGTTCGTGACAGAATTCCAGAAGGTAGACCAAAGCAAAGCAAGGCAAAATGGTGCTCAGCATCAAGTTTCCAAAGTTCCTTACTGTTGATACATTTAGCCATTTCATGGAGCAGCAAGATGATAAAATATGAATAAAGTCACAAGGGATATTCAAGAGAAATATACATGGTGTTTGCGTTTAAATGATATTTTATACTTTGATATTCAAGAAGAATAGTTGAAGGAAGATAAATTTGTTTTAATGATAAGGAAAATTTATCATGCTCCTTTGGAAAATGAAGGATGGAAAATAAGTGAAGACGTAAAAGAACCGATCCTGTTTACGGGGGAATCAAGGAAAATATCAAAGTTAATAAGGAGTGAATAATGTTTTTATGACAAAAGAAAAAACAAACACAGTTCCAGCTCTTATGCACAATGGAAGATAGATGGGAGAAGGAAAAATAATCCAAAAGAATATTAGTTTTTCGTTGCCAAAAAATGTAGGAATCACGCAGAGGAATGCAAGGGTTTTTACCCTGAAATGGTTTGCTGTTACACAGAAAATCGAATGTTGTTTTAACCTCAAACCAGCAGCATTTCTGCTAGCCACGTTGTGCTGAAATTTCTTTTGCAGGGACTCACTTCCGAATTCAAGTTTATGCAGTTGGTTTTCCTACCTCTGATGACGCTGATGCGTGCCGCCCCGTTTAAGCCAAAAATAGACATCAGTATTTAAAAAGAAAAACAGTGAATCATAAACAGCGTTGGACGCCCGTGTCAGGGCAAATGGAGCCACCAAGACCTCCGTGCAGATGTCGCGCCACTGAATCTTCACCGGTATGTTCTAAAACAAAAGCAAAAGGGTGCTCTACCGCGGCAATTGATCCGCGACGTGATGGCCCTAAAATCTGAAATCAATGGCGGAAATTTGAAAGAACAATTTACAAAAACGCGGAAGCACAGGAAGCCCTAGCAAATTTGGGGCAAAATAAATTAGTTCTTGCAACCAAAACCCTACGATTTAGGGCAATCTATCTTGTGAATGAAGTCTGTTTCCAAATCTTCCTCCAGCAATCAGACGAAGTAACGATGCCAGATGCAGCTGCTGAGCCTTCTCTCACAGCGGTGGTTGCTGACAATCCTGGAAAGAAGTGGGATATTTCAAGAATATTTGATAACTGTTCCAAGTCTAGCGCCCTTGCATTCGAGATTAAAGTTCGAATTTGGTTTCTTTCGGTCATTTTTTTACATTATATTTAATAACAAGGTATCAATAACAACATTTATTCCAAGGTAAATGTTGCATTATCACCTTGTTATTAAAACATTAAGAGCCTCATATTGATATATTTATGAACCATTATATGGGATTGATGGAATTACTTTCAAAACAATATTTATTTATTCCCCAACCTCCTAACTTCTTAAGTTAAATACTTCCTAACTTGTTGGCCAAGTTACTTGGGAGTAAAGTTAGCTAGGATGTTTGGTAAGTCATCTCCTATTGGTTGGCCAAGTTTCTTAGGAGTGAAGTTAGCTAGGATAATTAGTAAGTAATCTCCTATTGGTTGTCCAAGTTACTTGGGAGAGAAGTTAGGTAAGATATTTTTAAAAATGTAACTTCCCTACCTACCTTGGAATCTTATAAATAGGCTTCAAGGGTCAAGAAAAAGAAGGGGAAAAAACTTGGAGAAGAAGATTGGAGAGCATCACATCATACTTGGAAGATTTGTAAAGAAGATTGTTTGCAAGATGGCTTGCTAGAATAAAGATTTCAGCCTCTTTGTCATGGTCTTGTGAGTTATGCATTTCATTTTTTGTTTTGTTTAAATTGCTTAGCTAGTGGTTTAGATAGTATCATCCTTGGCAAGTAATTTTGGGATTTTTAGATTGCTCTTATTGTTCTTGTTGCCCGATAGAAATTTCTATTAAAATTTTGCCATAGAAGCGCTTGTGTTTAAAAGCCTTAAGAGCATTTTAGTAGTAAATTTCATTATTGTGCAACGTGTGGGAACTGCTATTGGGATTGTTGTAAGAGAGCCTCTGTTTGTAGTCACGCCGTTGAACAATTCAGTAGTCGAGAGGGTTCAGAAAATCTTTGGTATTTTGATGGGACCAGAATAGCTTCTTTTTATCTTTAAAGTGAATTCTCGTGGTATTTCAATCAGAAATTGTCAAGTCTTTTAAAGGTTCTGTTTGAATGCAATCGTTGACATCTATTATCTAGTCAAAATGGAGTCTCGTACGTGGTAGTTTACGCAGCAATTTTTGGTAGCATAATAGGATTGTCTTGAAGATATTGCTTGTTTGAGCCTTGGAAGTTTGAACAATTCGTAGATATTGAATTTGGGATAGCTTTATTGCGAAGTGTTTACTCGTGTCATTTTACCTTGTTTAAATATTTGAGGTCTACACAAATCTGCTTTCTTTTCTTTTCTGCTTATTTCCATCGAATCTTGCTCTATTTCTAGTTTTCTTGTGGAACTATCTCTTTCTCTGGGGAAAATTAGGAGTAGATTGCGGAGTTGTGCTCAAATGTTTTTGCAAAATTTTATTTGTTACAAGTAGGTATTATAAGGACCGCGTAGACTAGGCAGTTGAACAAAATAGGAAATTTTCAAGAACTCACAGTACTTGGCAAAGTTGGCTGAATCTCTTTAAAGTAAGTCATTTGTAGTTCACACACAACGCAATTGTTACATTTTACACAACCACACGCCGCAACAGCACACACACATACTCACATTAACTACTGAGTTTATTTGGAGGTATCTGGGCCTTGGTGTTGCCAGAGACCAGCAGGCACCTAAATCCTGTTCGAGGACACTCGTTGGCGGTCGCGTCCCAAACGGTCGCCAACAGTTCTTTTGGCGCTAGAAGGAGGGCTGAAAATTAAGCCTCTAGGTTCATAAGCCTTATACTTTTAGTACATCAACAATTATTTGTAAGGCTTAAGAATTAGATACTATTTTCAGTTCATGACCAAGAAATTTCATAGTTTGGAAAGTTTCAAAGTTTCAAAAGATATTCTAGATTCTAAGACTGATTCTTCATCAGAAGAAGAACAAAAGAAAGTTTCTGAATTGGGAACAAGTAGTGGAGTGAAAACTAGAAGATCAAGAAGATCACCCATTATCTCTGGTTTATCAATTCGTAAGAGAAGATCTAGAAAGTCTAAGAGTTCAACATTTCAAAGGAATAGGATGGCAAATCCTTGGCAAGGAGTTACACCATTAGGATTTCAAAATTACAATGATATTCCTAAGGTAGTTTACAAATATTTGCCTGAGCCTTTTATTCCTGGAAAAGCTTATTTAGCTGAAGAATATATTCACATGTTTGAGTTAGCTTTAGCTCATGCAAATATTCAACATCAAGATCAAGCTTGTAGGTTGTTTGTATCAAATCTAAAGGATATGGCTCAGATTTGGTATTCAAACTTACCAAGTAATAGTATTACAAGTTGGGATGACATGAAGAATCTTTTCTTAGCCCAGTTTGGTAATCAATTAGATCAACAACAACTATACTGTGGGCTAATACAAGCTAAGCAAGGAGTTAAAGAGTCAATTAGAGATTTTAACATCAAGTTTCAACGAATTTGTGGACTCTTTCAAAGACAATATAGGCCATCAGAAGAAATGCTTAAAGAAACTTATCTTAAGGCTGTCAACCCCAACATTTCAATTTGGTTAAGGAGAACTCCAAACTTAACTACACTAAATGACTACTTTAGTGAAGCTATACAGTTAGAAAAATAGTTGAACTTGAATCCTGAAGAAAATATTGCAATTCAAAAAAGAGAAGAAAGAGTTATGATTCCTATGCAAGATTTTGCTCAATTTAAAGCTTTACCAGGTCCATCTCATGTTAAGATAGAGCAAGAACATGAAAGAGTAGGATCTGAAAAAGGACAATTAATGAGAGATATGTCTAACAAAATAGTGAAGCTTGAAAAAGCATTGGCAAGAGTTAATATCAAGGAAGAAAGGAAAAATAGAAAGCATAAACATCAAGACACTAAGTTAGTAGAAGATGAGGATGAAAGTGATCTTATTATGTCCAACTTTCTTGATATTGAATCTGATAATGAGTTATCTAGTGTTCATTATGCAAGTAAATCTTCTAGCAATGGATCTAGTGATACTTCTTCTCTATCAAGTTCTGAAGAAGATATGTCTTCAGATGAAGAATGTAATAACAATGAGGAAAATGGATATAGTCTTCGATCTAAGGAAAGACTAACTACTTCTAGACCCCCAAATGTTATTACTGATCCATCTACTAAGAGAAAAGCTTTTGAGCCAAGTAGAAAGGATAAGAATAAAGGTAAAGACAATCAAGTGGAGCAAAGCACTCCAAATCAGTCTTTTAATAAATGGATAAAGAGATCAAGCTTCATTGGTGATGGAGAATATGATTTGATAGAAGACCTTAAACATGTCAAAGCCAATATTAGCCTCTATCAGTTGCTTCAAATAGGAGATCAGCAAAGAAAGGCTTTAGAATTCATTAAAGGTAAAAGGAGAGCTAGAGAATCAGAGTTAAGTTATGTGTCTAACAATGATGAGAAATTAAAGACTTCATATGATAAGGAAGCTCCTCCTTTCCTTTTGACAATGAAATTAAAGGATAAATTCTTACACAATTGTTTGGTTGATTCTGGAGCTACGTCTACTATAATGCCATTGTCTATATGTAAGAAACTTGGTTTGATTCCTGAAAAATCAAATAAAAAGATTGTTCAAGTGGATAAAAGTAGAGTGAAGATTGTGGGTCAATTACCAAATGTTCTATTGGAAATTGCTTCTGAACCCCGCATTAGAAGTAAAGTAACTATTCAAGTGGCAGATATACCAGATTCACATAGTCTCTTATTGAGTAGAAGTTGGAGTAAGAATTTCTCAGGTTACATATCAACAGATTATTCTCACATGTGGTTACCTTGGAAAGGAGAACCAAATCAAATCTACATCTATAGCGAACCTTTGATGATAGATAATATTACTTCAAATGGAAGAAGTAAAATGGCTGAAAAAGGAGGTGTTGAAAACAAAATTTGTACACTCCAAGAAAGTTATAGTCCTGAAAAAGAACAATCAAAGCAAGAAGATAAATGGGAGTTATACTTTGATGGTTCATGTAATTCAAAAGGTGCAGGAGTTGGAATAGTTATATTCAAGAATGGTACACCTGAAATTCTCAAGGCAATTCATTTATCTTTCCCTTGTACTAACAACAAGGCTGAGTATGAAGCTTTATGCATTGGTATGAGAATAGCTCTAGACAAAAAGATCAAAGAAATCACTATAAAAGGAGACTCAAGATTAGTCTGTGAACAAGTAAAAGGTAACTGTGTTGTAAAGAGCTCATTCTTAAGACCTTATAAGCAACTTGCTTGTAAGATGTTAGACCAGTTTCAATATTGCCAAATAGAGCATGTAAATAGAGCAGAGAATCTTATGGCAGACTATTTGGCAAAAGCAGCTTCAACATTGGATATGCAAATATTAGAAGGTTACAAAGATGTCATGATTGAAGAAGAACATCAGCCATCCGTACCAGATAATATAAGGCATTTACAAGTATTTGAAGATGATGATCAAGTACTAAGATTTATGAAAAATAAACAAGAATTTGAGGGTCAAGTAATACCCGAAACGTCTTCAAATTCAAAAGCTAATTTCATTCCAAAGAGGATGATTGATTTAGAACATGAGTTCAAGAAAAATTTACTTACTGGAAAGGACATACAAAACCCAAGTAGTCAAGCTTTTGTGGCAGTGAATTTTGGATTAAACAATGCACCGAAGATGTTAAATGTTACAAAGGAAAGTGATTCAAATTTCAAGCAAGATTTGTTGTCATGCCTACGAGATAATTTGGACAATTTTGCTTGGTCTTATGATGATCTTAAAGCTTTTCGGCAAGATGTGATGACACATAAGATTCCTTTAATGGAAGGTTGCAAAACAGTCAAGCAAAAACAAAGGAAATTTAATCCATCATTTGAACCAGCTATGGAAGCCGAAATCAAAAAGTTGTTGCAAGCACAAATCATATATCCAGTACGATATTCGACATGGCTTGCTAATCTTGTCCCAGTAAGAAAGAAAAATGGTGATATACGACTCTGTGTAGACTTTAGAAATCTAAATGATGCTTCAAAGAAAGATAAGTATCCACTTCCAAGAATTGATGAGATGCTTATTAAAGTCTCAGGTTGTCAAGTATATTCTTTCATAGACGGTTTCTCAGGTTATAATCAAATCGTGGTAGATAAGAATGATAGATACAAAACATCATTTATCACTAAGTGGGGAACTTTCGCTTACCAAAGAATGTCATTCGGATCGTCAAATGCCGGAGCTACTTTTCAAAGAGAAATGGATTTAGCATTTAAGGATTTATTAGGCAAATTCGTGGTGGTTTATTTGGATGATATTACAGTATTTTCAAAGAAGAAAGAAAATCATATCGATCATCTTCAGCAAGTTTTCGACAGATGCCGTGAGTTTGGTATTTCATTAAATCCTAAGAAGTGTATCTTTGGAGTTAAATCTGGAAGTTTATTAGGTCATGTGATATGTCAAGAAGGGATTGCAATAGACAATTCCCAAATTCAAGTAGTCCAGAATATTGAGCACCCCTCTAGTAAGAAATCTCTTAGATCTTTCTTTGGAAAGATAAACTTCGTGAAAAGGTTCATCCCCGGGTTTACTGAAATTACCAAGCCTTTGATGCGTATACTTAAAAAGGATGTCCAAGTAGAGAAAACACCGGAGTCAGAAAGAGCGTTATCAGACATCAAAAAGGCTATATAAGAGGCTCCATATTTGGTAAAGCCTAGACTTAAAGAGGATTTTTGGTTATACTCTTTTGCTTCAAATGATTCTATTGCTGCCGTTCTTACATAGAAGGATAGTGAAAGTCAAGATGAACCAATTGGATTCTTTGGGTATCAGTTAAAAGGTTCAGAGTTAAATTACTCAGACTTAGAGAAGCAAGATTTCACAGTCCTCAAGGCACTTCAACATTTTAAATATTATTTGGAGAGTTCATTAGTACACATTATGCTAATTGAACCTGTAGTCAAGTGATTTCTATCCCAAAATGAGATTGGATTGAAAAG
>MNCI01010871.1:782606-800176 GCA_015680685.1 Gnetum montanum | reverse complement strand
GACATTAGTTCAAAGGTTCAAAAATGCTATAAATGTCAAGTTCATGGACCCAAGATTAAAAGGGCTAGAGCCCCTTTAAAACCAGTAGTTGCAGATAGACCATTTCAGCAATGGGGTTTAGATTTTATTGGTACAATTACTCCTTCAAGAGCTAGACACAAGTTTATTCTCATAGCTACTGATTACTTTACTAAATGGTCTGAAGTAAAGACTCTAAGAGGAATTTCAGCATCAAACGTGATTAAGTTTTTAGAAGACCACATTCTAAGTAGATTTGGCCTACCCGAAGTATTAGTGTCAGAAAATGGGCCCGCCTTCAAATCCGAAGAGTTTATTAGATGGGCATCTGCAAAATCCATTTTCTTATTTTATTCATCAAATTATTATCCTCAAGGAAATGGTTTAGCGGAATCCACTAATAAGAAGCTTATCGCTTATATCAAGATTAGACGCCTTAAGACCGCTAGCTCAGACACTATACAGATTATGGATTTCTATCAAGATGATCCTATTAGTCCAGCGGTCCCCATGCTGTCGTTGCCTCCCGAGATGTCCTTATCCCATTTCACTAAATATAATGGGTAGGGAGATCCCAATGCTCACCTGGTCACCTTCAGATCTAAATCTTTGTTGTTACAGTAGTGGCCTCAAACAACATCCGTGTCTTTGCGATGTCTCTGGCAGGGAAAGCCTTGGATTGGTATCGAGCCCTCCCTCGCTCTTCCATCTCAACCTTGGAAGAGCTTCTGACATAGTTTGTGACTCACTTTAAATACAACCTAAAGCCGTAAGTCACATTGGATCAGCTTATGGGAGTGAAACAAGACCCGCTCGAACCAATCCAAAAGTTCATACAGCAATGGAGTGCTACTTTGAACGAAATCCGTGAGCCAATCGCGGAGGCCCATTTGCTGGCCATATTCAAAGGAGCAGTTAATGATTTTATTAAATCTAAGCTATATTATCTTTCCCCCAGCTCCTTGCATCAGGCCTTCACTCAAACTAAAAGCATCCAAGATGCTGCAGAGGCTAGCAAATATCCGGCGTATGTCGCCTACAAAAACACTAACAACAAAGGCAAAGATAAAGGTAAAATAACAACAATGACAGTAGCTGCGTTGGCTGAGGGCACTAAGAACAAAAATAAGAAGGCACCTACACCATCACCCGAGATCACGGCTAATGCGAGTAGCACCAGCCAAGACACATCTGCCGCTAACAAGCCCCCCCCAACCAAAACCAAACTTTGAGCGTAAAGATCGCTCAAAGTATGGAGCCCTTCCTGTCAAACATTTGGAACTGTTGAAGCAACTATTAGGGGAAGGATACACTAAGCCTAAGAAGGTATCCAAGGAAGCTCTGAAGCATCATAGATTTCATTGTGAACTACTGAAGAATCCCTCTTTAGCCCTACCTGACGAACCGCCAGTTCCGAGATCTTTCAGGCTGGACCACTTCTGTGACTACCACCAGTTGTGTGGTCACGACACAGATCACTGCTAGGCATTGAAAGATGACATTCAACACATGATCGATGAAGGTCATTTGAAACTAGATGGTAGTAGTCCAACACGTCCGGAAAACCAAGCATTGCACTTGTACCAAGATCTGTTGAATGCAAACAACGCACCCTACACGGTCAACGTGGTGAGTACGGACAGTGAGAGGAAAGTACCGCACAAAAAACCTTTTGTTTTGTGTGTACCTAACAACTCACCAAGGGGGACAAGCTTTTCACTGGCAGCTAAAGATGCCTCAAGGCCACCCTTCATCATTTGGGCATCTTTTCCAGATTCAACTCAACCTCCCAGTAAAAGTAAAGCCGCGGCTATGTCCGCACCCACGCCTAAGGTGCCTTTCATTCTCAGGGTGCCAAAATCGCCGGCTGCCCCTTCTATGCAGGGGCAAGCCTCTAACACATCACCTAATAAACAAATGGAAGGGGAGGCATCTGGTAATGTTGCAAAAAATCACCTTACGCTAGGCTTCGCTAGGCCCAGACCTTTGGTCTCTATACCTTCGTCTGTGCCTCTTGGGCAAGACAAGGGTGCAGAAACACAGCCATCCACCCTCTCCAAGAAAAAGAACAACCCTCCGACTGATGTTGTTCCACCCCGGGAGATCTGTCTCTTAGGGCGAATGGAAGAAGATAGGGGGGACAAACAAGCTAGCAAAGAACAGGACCTGCTCGACGTATTTATGCAGGTCAAACAGGCTTTGAAACAAAAAAACACAATGTTGAGCCTCTATGACCTGCTCATGACATCCCAAAAACACCGTGAGGCTGTGGTCCGCATGCTAACATCTGTATCTATGGAGGAAAGCTTACCAGCGGAGGAGGAAGCGATACATGCTATCATGTTTCCCTCCAATGCTGAGCGACCTAAACCTACCTCGTTGACCTTTCGTGATGAATCCATCAAAGATGATACTGAAAAAGGTCAAGTGACAACTAAACCCATGTTTATCACCATCCGGGTCGGTCAATACCGGATCCGGAGGGTGCACGTGGACGACGGCGCAGCTACAAATGTCATCCCTTATCCCATTGTGGATAGGTTGGGTCTGGTCGATCAAATCAGTCCCTCAATGACGACGTGCATAAAGTCATTCAACGGAGCATGGGTTTAGGTCAAGGGAATGGTGCGCATTGAATTTGTGGTAGGGGATCAATTCCCAACGGATGCTACATTCCATGTCATCGAGGAGATTCCCGGGTTCAACTTAATTCTAGGGAGGTCCTGGCTAGCCCAACTGAGGGTGGTTTCATCACCAATCCATCAGGAGATACATCTCCCTTACATAGGAGGAGAGGTTGTAATACGTGGTGACGAAATAACCCCCAGGACGGTCAACAATATCAAGGAAGAACGGGATTCGGAGATAGAAACATCGAATGAACAGACCCATCCCCGAATCCCTGAACAAACCGAAACGAATGATGATAGGCTAGCCTGGGCCAACCTGCCATTTTAGGACAGTGATGTGGAAGAGTCGGACTACAAACCTCCCTATCCTTATGCACCACTGAGTGTAAAGGCCATCAAGAAATAATTACGAATTAGTAATTGATCTGAATGGCACTTACGCACTTTTTTACATCTTTACTAATTTGGCCTTTTACACATAGCAGTTTGCATTGTCAATCTCCTTTTATATATTCATACATATTTACACTTGCTATTCATTATGCCATTCACGTTTCTTCATATACACTATTTACGCTCTTTGATCATTTTAGTTCAATTATGCAAGAATGTATGGTATTATCAATTGCACTTCCAGACTTACGTAGAGGGCCCGCAACGGCCTTAAACTAGCCATGGCCCGCAACGGCCTTAAACTAGTTATCACTCGCAATGGCCTTAAACTAGTCCATTGATATCTTACGCCAATGTTACGCGATGGCCCGTGATGGCCTTAAACTAGCAATTCTATTCCACAACAATGTAAATTATTCAAAACCTTTAACAATTACACTTACGCATTGCAAATCAAGAGATAAAACTAGCAAAAAATAAAAAAGTAAAATAAATAGCATTCAAAACCATACAGAATATCTTAATGCCAGTCTTTTCAATATTCATATAACTATTATTTAATTCCAGTTAATAAAGTCATGCGTAAGTTACAGTTACGCATCCCCCCTGGTGCCACTATCACCCGTATCCCTTAAGTCAGGCTCCAAGCCTAACAAATCATCCTCAAGTGGGTCATCCTTCTTAGAAGGTATTCCTTCATGAGGAATGTCATCCTCACAAGGCCCTTGCTCCAATGTCGGCTCCACAAGAGGATGCTCTTCATTATTATGCTCCTCTTCTTCTGCTTGTTCCTAACCTTGTTCGCCTTCGCCCTCCAATTCTTGTACCTATATAAAACAAATACATTAGCAAAGACTTAACCCCATAATTATAAAATTTTAGATGTAATAATGTTTAAACTTACTCACAACGGTCCTACTTCTGCAGAAAAAGGAAGCTATTCTAAACCAACCCATAAACACTGCATAATCTCATCTTCCATTAGTTCAGACCATACGTCATTCCCCAAAGTAGCTCCAGCCTTCACCTTCCCCTTTTCCACACTAGTCCAACAAGGTGGATCAAGGAAGAAAGTAGGGACAGTAGTCTCACCCCTGGAAAGGGTCATTTCTCTCTCCGGTGATGCGCTTACTGTCACCTGCTCCTGGAGCTTCTCAAAAGCTTTAGACATACCAATGACATCAAGGAATACTCGCAAGGTTTGAGCTTCAACGGCAAAATCACGGTAATGCTAACGATAAGAGATACTTTCTCGCTTATACAGATGCTTGTGATCCTTTTCTTTCTACCTCCATTCCTACACACTTGCTCAAAAATCCTTCCAGTCTTGGCTTTTCTGAGATAACAGCTCTATCTGCATCCGCTGCTCCACCAACTCCTGACTGGTTTGCACGTTGTTCCTGATTACAGTCCAATAGCGAGAGTAGTCAATGATAGCTGTGTGCTAGTCTTCATCACCTGTTGCCCGCGCCTGCAGGAACTCACATCGCGATTTTAAGTCTCCGACCTCTTTGGCCAGAGACTCCTGCTCCCTCTCTGACCTCTACAACCTTTTCCATAGGTCTTCATTGACACTCTTACTCTCCCACAAGGAGTGAGTTGAGCGTAACATACATTTATGCATCTCCTCATAAATGCTGCATGGCACGATCGCCCAGTTAGATGGAGGCTCTGCTATGTCCAAATCAATGGGCTCCGTTGGGTCCCATCGAAGGCGAGCTCCTGACAATAAACATTATCAATATAAATGGAAGATTACCACTTTCTAATAAAATAAACCTATTATAGCTATAACATACCAGCTCCAGGATTGACGCGCTTGAGGCGCTCAATCATATCACTGACAACGCCTTCCATGAAGGCGAATTTGTCAAGAAACTCTCTCCATGTTCTGGTCACAGGGGCAGACGTAGATACATCTTCTTCACCTGTAGCGTAATTTAGTTAAAAATCCTAACTATTGACAAAACCCAAGACATCCAATATGCTTATTACCTCGACTGGTTACAATGGGGGTGCGTCAACAATTCCCGCCTCCTCTCTCTCCTCACGCACAGGAGTCTGTTCGTCACTAGTCCTAACAGCTGGGGCCTCTTCTTCCAGAATTGGGCCCCTTCCCCACGACTTAATATCACTGCCCATACCTCAGGGGTCAACTCCTCCGTAGGTCTTGCTATTCATATCTCATTCACATTTAGATGATTCAAAATATCCTGAATAAAAATTACATAATATAATAACTTTCACCATGTTTCTTTTACGCTTACCAGGTGGAGGTTTACTCTGCTGAACTCTGACTTGTGTATTTCGGCCTGTGCCACCTGCAGGCTCCGCAGAGGCCTCGCTCAAGCGAAGCCTTTTACGCCGAGCCGAAGGCTCCACAATCTCTACCACCAAGCATTTCCCTCGTGAAGTATCACCAGTGTAGGTGGGCATCACCCCGCCTACGCTGTCGGGGCCTTGCACTCGAGACGCCGCCAAGTCTTTTGTCATTATAGACAGAGACTCGCTAATCCCTTCAGGGGGATCCTGTCCACGGGTACTGCCGAAAATGTGGGTAATCCAAGGTTTGGATAGCTGATTTCGGTCTTGCTCCACCCAGACCCCATTCCTTTGGATGACCAAAAATTTGGCAAAACACCGAAGGCAAGCTATGAAGAAGGTGTAATGCATGTTGAAGCCTGATCATCTCAGTGCGTAACCCCTTAGCAAAGTAGATTGCTCAGTCAAACTGGGTCCCTTCCTCCATAACCTCCCGCATGATATGAGTCTATTCTATGAAGAAGAACCTCCCCTGCGAGAGTGTTTTAGGGAAAGCCCAGGCCCAGAACAGAGGATAAATTGTCTTGGCGATCTCTAGTTTAATCTTCTCACAAAGGATCCCCTTAGGCTCCTTCTTTGCCCCTAGCCACTCCTCCAGCCACTCCTGGCAGGCAAGACTCCTCTTTGCCTTTTCCTCTATGGGAAGGTCATCAGAGGAGATGTCGAAAAGGTCTGCAAAAAGCTGAGCATCAATATCAAAACTTACACGTACGTGATGCACGCGCGTGCAAAAGCGCTCAGCCCTTTCGCTGAAGGAGTTGACCAGGGTTAACATTTCATTGACAGGAACATCAGGGGTTACGACCAGAAATAAGTGCATTAGCCTCGCCTGGCATAGCTTGGTAACCACCGCAACTGGGGCCGCCGCATGGCCGAGCTAGCATTGTACCTCCTTGATGTCACCGTAGCGAAAGAGAACGATATTCGCCTCGCGGCTGGAAACTGTAAGGGTAATCTCTTGGGATTCCCTGACTAAACCATGCAAGACATATGTTAAAGGACACTATTACGCAACATTCACAATTCACAATTACATCATACAACAATAACATACACAGCAACTTTACCAGGTCCATATGGCAAAGGAAACGGAGGAAGTTTCCTCTGCATGTCTACGACAGTAAGGGGCAGATCCAAAGTCCAATCGTCATGTAACCACCCAAGATTCTAGCAATTCTCGAAAGCATCAGCGTAACGGGTGGGATATTCATGAAGGTTGAAGCCAATCTACCCCATTACACTAGCGCGTATATTGCTGGTAGAGGTAAACGCCTTTATTGTTGTTTCAGTCCAAGTTAAGGTATCACCATTGCCTACTAACTTGTTCTCATGGATAAAAAACCTATACAATACCCCATATGTTTATCTTACGCTTCAGAAAATAGACATATAATAACAATACCTCCAATAAAATCACTTACCCCCCTAAATAATACACCGTGCCTAGTGGGTTTTGGAAGGCAGTCGACACATGACGGGCCACGAACAAAGTGTTGTATGCATGGTAACAGCTAAACTGAGCCATTTCCTAGATCCAACTTAAGCACCTCAACGCTCTGGCACTAAGTTCGTAGTCCTGGGGATGACCAATTTCAATGGCCTCATTTATCAAGAAAACCAGAATCCCCTATGTGGAGCCCACTAACAGGTGCTGCAGAATGGCACCGGCAACATCTCCCAATAGGTGTGACCATACAATAACGCTGTAGTTACACAGTGAAAACTGCAGAAACTCCAGCACGCCCTTTCAAAACCATATGGCCTTCCCATGCAACCGAGTCTGAGGGGGAGGCACATTAGGTACGATTGGGTTTACATAGCATAAAACCCCGACTATATATAAGACGATTAGGACGGGTCTTAACATGATACTGTATAGAGAAAACAATAAACACATCAATGTCTAGATTCAGATTTGCATGCTTAGAATACAGAAAATATACAGATTACACTTAGCTATTCATGTCGAAATCGCCTAAACCCTTGCAACAGTACAAGGTTTGTCCCTGACAACGGCAATAGACGTGATCCTAGTGTATGAACCCTCGTGCTAACGCAAGGTCTATAGTCTAAAGTTCTAATTTACCCAGACGACGCTACAAGAATAAACATTGCAAAAGTAACACAAATAAGCAAGGGATGGCCTACCGATTCAAAGGCGTAGGGTCTCTAACTTCGACCATTGCCTGCAATGCACGCTGCATGCTCCCTTGCAGCTCGTCAATCTTGGCTAATTTTGCATTCTTCCCTCTCACTTTAGGCGCCATTGTTACAGCTCTAACACCTGTGCACTTTCGCACCTTCACGCCTTTGCAAACAACGCACTCTAGTCTTCTGCTCCTCCTACTTTCTCTCTGTAATAGCTAAGAATTCAAATTCGCGATAGCAAACAGCCTGTTCTAAAGGAAAACTGCTTACTTATATGAAAAATTTAACCGACTTGATACCCGATTTCAGTGAGACTTGCCTTAATGCTGGTATGAGCTGGAACCCAAGGATCGAGGCATTAATTACGTCAGATATCGTACGCATTACGGTCTGAAATGACCTTAAACTACTGTATCTTATCTTCTCATAATCAGGTCTCATTAATTACAGGGTGTTCGTGAAATTTAAAATTCAGTTAGCTTTATGCTCAGTGATGTCATGTCACATCCTGTATACTAAACTAAGTGTTATACATTAAGCACTTATCGCATCAAACTTAGTATCTTTCTAATTACTCTCGCATTTGATGATTTTGCAGGATAATTGACAGATGGACGAAATTTTATCTGCACCGCTAGTTTTAACAAGCTTACACGGTGAAATCATTAGACAGCTTGATCCCACACTAATAGAAACTAACCTAGCCCTTAATGACACAATCATAGCCACGTCGAAAACATCTCTAGACTGGCCAGAGCAATCGATGTGCACGCTAGATTTGGAAGATGGGGATGTAATCGAAGATCCACTCAACGAGGTCTCTATGGTTACGCATAGGGGTGAGACTAAAACTCTCAAGGTTAGTTCTCTATTAAACCAAAAGGTAAGTGACGACATAAAATAGGTTCTCCAGAATAACATCACGGTGTTTGCATGGTCATACGAGGATATGCTAGGACTAGACCCAAGATTAATTCAACACAACATAATCCTAGATCCCCATATCAAAACCATCAGACAGAAAGCACGAAAGATCAAGCCGGAGGTCATGTTAGCAATACGTGATGAAATCACTAAACTGTACCAGGCTGGTTTTATCTGCACAGTTGATTACTTAGACTAGGTATCTAGCATTGTAGTGGTTCCTAAAAAGACCAGAGGAATATGCATCTGCATAGATTTCCGGGACTTGAACAAGGCTACAATTAAAGATAACTTCCCATTACCGAGTATCGATCAATTGGTGGATACAACCGCTAGACATGCGCTTTTGTCCTTCATGGATGGCTTCTCAGGCTATAACCAAATAAGCATCAACCCGGAGCACCAGCTAACAACGACATTCATGACGCCTTGGGGAACCTTTTGTTACAACATGATGCCTTTTGGCTTAAAGAACGCTGGAGTGACATATCAACGAGCCATGATGTACATCTTTAGCGATTACCTCCTAGGGAGACTAAATGATTATGTTGACGATATAGTTGTTAAGTCTTTAAAGTTAGAAGATCATTTAGAGGATCTGGAGTTAGTCCTCAAGAGATGCTCTAAATATGATCTCTGACTCAACCCAAAAAAGCGTGTGTTTGGAGTCAAAACCGGATGCATGCTGGGTTTTGTGGTATCGGAAACTAGCATACGCGTGGATCCTGACAAAGTCAAAGCCATTGTTAAACTGACACCCCCTACAAGTCTTAAGCAATTACATGGATTACAGGGGAGGTTGCAGTTTATCATGCGGTTCATCTCGAGATTAACCAAAAAGTTACACCCTATGCAACATTTGCTTAAAAAGGGGGTCAATTTCGACTGGACGGATGATTGTCAGCATGCATTTGATAGCTTGAAGCAAGAGCTTCAACGCTTGCCAACAGTTTTCCTGTCGCAATGGGACCAACCATTTTATATCTACCTTGCAACTTCAGACGTAGCCTTAGCTGCATTACTCTGTCAAAGGAGGGATGATGGGTCAGAAGTACTCATCTACTACTTGAGTCATGCTCTATGTGCATATGAAATGAGGTACAACGAAGTAGAGTGTAACTGCTTAGCATTAGTATTTACGCTCAAGAAGTGTAGGCATTATCTTTTCCGTAGCCAAGTCAACATCATCTGCAAAAATAATATTCTTATGGCCATTACGCATAACTTATATGAAAGTAGCAAAATAGCTCATTGGAAGGCTATCACGGTAGAATTTGACCTGCATTACATTGGCCAATCTTCTACGAAAGGCCAAGTGATAGCCGACCAATTGGTAACATCACCTATTGACAGTCAGGCGACCATAGAGCCTAAATTTCTGGATGAACATGTACATAGCTTAAGCCTTGTCCTGACAGGCCCCGAAGCAACATTATACTTCAACAGAGCTTCACCTGATAGAGGCGGCAGTGCCACTACAGTTATTACACTATCACCTGAGGATGTGTGTCTTCACGCTTATCGCTTGACCTTCCCCTGTACGAACAATGTGGCAGAGTACGAGGGACTCCTCCGGGGATTACTAACTACATGCGAGCTCGATATTTGATACCTGGTAATTAGGGGTGATTCGATGCTTGTCATAAATCAAATCACAGGAGTCTACGCCTGTAAGGATTCAAATTTATAGCCCTATTGCGATATGGCTAAAGATCTTCTGAAGCGGTTCATGACCATCGATGCCCAACACGTGCCATGCACTGATAACACGGTGGCCAACGCACTGGCTACACGGCTTTGAACGTACCCTCACACTTGTTCAACACCTGTCCTGCATTAATAACAGATTGCACAGATCCCATCATTCAGGTGGTGCAAATATCCTCTCTACTACAGGACAGAATGTCAGAGTGGTACGATAGCATTAAGACTTACCTGTTGCATGGCGAGCCACTGAACAAACTAACACGCATGCAGAAAGATGCAGTTCGCAAGCGAGCTAGGTAGTACGTCATCATAGGAGATAGTACTCTCTATAGACACTCTTTTGATGGTGTGCTGCTTACTTGCGTTAACAGGGACCAAGCACAACGTATAGTTGGCGAAGTCCACGAGGGATTATGCGGAGAACACGTAGCACCAAGGGCTATGGCTTTAAAAATCTGTCGCTTAGGGTATTACTGGCCATACATGGAAAAAGATTGCCTAACAAAGGTTAAAACTTGAGACACATGTCAGCGCTACGCAAATCTTATACACGTGTCGCCTACAGAGTTGCATACGACTCAGATAACATGGTTGTTCCAACGATGGGGACTAGACATCATAGGTCCCATCACATCAAAATCTTCCGCAGGTCATAGCTTCATAATTACCGCCACTGAGTACTTCACGAAGTGGGTAGAAGCTATTCCTCTATGGAAGATCACATCTCAACATATTTGCCATTTCATCTTAGACAACATTGTAACCGAATTTGGTCTCCTGATGACTACTGTGACCGATAACGGGCCATAGTTTAGTAGTACGGAAACCAAATCCTTTTGTGATACCCTTGGCATTAAACAATCTTTTTCCTCGCCCTATTACCTGCAAGAGAATGGTCAAGCTGAAGCCACAAAAAAGATCATCATCAATCTGCCCAAGAAAATGCTTGACAGCAACAAGAGGTGGTGGCATGAAAAAATCCTCTATGTGCTATGGGCATACCGTACTACATGTAGGACAGCTACAGACAGTACTCCCTCTAGCCTAGTCTACAGATCTGAGGCGGTGCTGCCCCTCGAATTGCAAATTCCTTCTCTGAGAATGGTCCTCTCCACGATTATAAATGAGTGCTCAACACACCAAGTCTCGGATCATGGATCTGGATTTAGTAGAGGAGAAGCAAATACAGACACTTGATACAATCCAGAAGTATCAAGACAAGTAGAGGCAAAAGCATCATCATAATCTTCAGCAGTGTCCGATCAAGAAGGGAGATTTAGTTCTCAAGGCCATTCGCGAACCAGTGGGCAAATTCTCTGTAAACTGGGAGAGCCCTTTCTTGGTGGTTGATGTGTATGGCAACGGAGCATTCAAGTTAGCAGAAAATGATGGCAATGAGCTACCAAATCCTGTTAATCGTATATATCTGAAGTAGTACTACATATAGCTGCATCTCCAGTGTGAACATCAGGTATTGCAACAATCGTCCACTATGATGCTAAATTGGCAACAATTGTCCGCTATGACACTAAACTGGAAGCAATCGTCTGCTACGACGTAAAACTGGTACTCCCTTCACGCGTCTGCCACGATGCTAAACTGGCATTGATCGTCCGCCATGACGTAAAAATAGCAAGTTGTAACTGTTCGCTACAATGTAAAACTGGCAATGTTGTATAGGTCCGCCACGACAAAAAACTAGCATCTTTTGCATGCATCCGCCACGACGCTAAACTAGCACTAGTTGTCTGCCATGACACAAAACTGACGCAAGTAAGTAGTTGTCTGCTGAGACGTAAAACCAGCACAGACTTGTCCCTGGGTCATGACACAAAACTGACACCCACATCACGGTCTACTGAGACCATAAATCAACTTCGCCACTGTCCGCTACGACGTAAAACTAGCATTGCTCAGTCCGCCTAGACTTTAAACTAGGACCATGGTCTGCTGAGACTTAAAACCAACAACGACAGTCTACCAGGACTTAAAACTGGGATGCATAAGCTTCCATCATGCAAGTCAAGCGAACGTGATCCTCTCTGTGCAGCCACAAGACAAACAGGGTGGGACACTGAGACAACCCCAGCGTCACTACCTCACTGGCATTCTACTGATCTCTCGGATGTGCTGAAGAGCATACTACTGACCCCTCGGAGATACCGTCATAGCACCCATTCCAGTGGTGGTACCTCTGAGAGGTTAGTTCCGCCACCCGAAGCCCCAAAGGCATTATCATCAATTACGACTTTGGGGATATCCGTTCATCATTGCTATCAGGCCCTAGCTTCACAGATTCATCTGGCTGGTCCTTTACATAACCATTCAGGTGCGTCGAGTCTGATGTTCTTTGGCAGCGATATGCTAGGCCGAGCGTCAAGGTTGAAGACTCTGGTCTCGTGCTATAGTTCCTCCTTCACGGCCCAATCACTTTATCTCGCCTTCAATAACACTTGTTTCAACAACCTCACCTGCGATCCGCACAAACAATGGCATCCTCTGTTTTCTTTTTTTTTGCAGGTTACTTGTTACGAGGATGTCGTTTGAAGGTGCGTTCATCTGAGTGGTGTAATACTGATAGCATTTTGAGATGGCTACTTAAGTTGGCTTGTCCACTTGTAGGATGCATCCTTGTGTCCCTCATAATCTTGCCCTTAACCCTTATCGCTACTTTTAACTGTCCCATCGACTTCCTGTACGCAAAATGTACATACGTAGCACATGCTTTCCGCATTTGCATTACAATCAAGTCCATAAGTCAGCGTAACGCAACTCGCCTAGCGAACGCAAAAAAAAAAAGCGGGGTCGGCAAAATGGGTGAAACACATCTCACCCAGGCCATGCAAACGCAACACAATGCGTCTATGCAACCCCCTTTAACACAAAATGAACGCATAACTCCATGCAAACACAATCGTAGGAGAAAGCCTATTTGCTTCTGCATAAAAGAGCTATCCCCACCCATCTGTGTCTTCCCCGAACCTCATTTGAGTCTTCCCCGAACCTGTTTCCTCCCATACCATCCTAGCTCTGGATTCCCTCATCTCTGTACCTCTACATTGATAGGATGATACTTGAGTACCTGTTGATAAACGTTGTTGGTGCTTTCATCGGTATGGTGTTTCGTATTCTTTGTCGACGTCTTTCGGGCAAGCCCTCTAACCATCAACAAAGAGGGACCATTGAAACACTGTGAAAATTGTGAATCAGCCTTGAAACACCACAAAAATCTTTGAGTTTAGCATCTGTCTGACAAGAAGCAGATCCCCATGACCCACAGGCGGCTTCGGCTACATTTGAAGTCACACAGAGCAATCTTGGAAATCAAAACATCTGGTTGTGTTGTGCCAGCGTATATGCCCAGCGTATACGCCCAGCTTTAAACCGTGGTGTGCTAGCGTCTACGCCCGGCGTCTACGCCCAGCGTCTACGCCCGGCGTATACGCCTAGTGTCTACGCCCAGCTCTCCAGCGTACATGCCCAAGTACGGCAGATGCACACGCCCGACGACAAGATCTCCAATGGCAACATGAAGATCACACCGAAGAGCAAGGATTGAAGCAAGTGGACATCCTTCGGCGTATACGCACAACATTCACCAGCATATACGCCCCAGCGTATACGCCAGCATCTATCCGTCTACGCACAGCGTACACACCCAGCGTACACGCCCAGCGTATATGCCGGCCTGTTGTAACGTATACGCCCAGCGTATACCATGTTTCTAAATTGTAACGCCCGGTCTATATGCCACGTGTCTCCCTGTCCGATTTCCCCGGTAACCCTACCCCTATAAATAGCCCAGTTTTCCACATTTACTGGGCGGCAAAAAAAATTTACCAGAGCAGACCCAGAGCAATTACGCTGCAGAAACCCTCTTACGCTTACGCTCCGCCTACCGTATCAGTCGGCTGCATCCCCCCGTCCACCGGGGCTTTACGTCCGCCTTGTGTCCCTACACAACTGCGTTAGACCGGTGCACAACATTTTAACTCTATAATCCATTATTTACGCTTGTTGCAAGTTCTTTTACAGTTTTACGTTAATTTGGCCCGCGCCTCGTTTACGGCTGTTTACGTTCGCGCTCCATGCTTCGTTTGCGTCCGTGGATGCCCACTGTTTACGCTTGCTGCAAGTTTTACAGTTCTACATCAATTTGGCCCACGCTTCGCCCACGTCTACTTACGTCACCGCTCCGTCTTCGCCCGTTTACACCCACTGTTCACACTGTCTACGTTTGTTTACACTCTACATCTATACACGCTGTTTACGTTGTCCACGTCTCTATACGCTTATGTTGTGCCCATTTTTGTTTACGCTGTTTACGCCCTACTCCGTTTACGTCCCTTACGCTCACACTCTATTTGCGCCTGTTTCACTGTTTATGCTCCGTTTACGTATAACCCCGCGTATAACGCTTCGGCGGTGCTCGGGGAAGTCCTTGTTTGATCTGCGTGCGAACCATTCAAGGCACTCTGTCTTCGTCCGTTCCAGCTTGCCCTCAAGCGGAGGCAGGGTCGACTGCGCTTGTCCGTGGATCTTTCGGTGCTCGTTTCATTCCAGCCTTGCATCGACGATTTCGGTCGGCACAGTTTTTGGCGCTAGAAGGAGGGCCCTTCACGTCTACGCTCATCAGCGTCTTCACTGCCCTGTTCAAATCTGACTCGGTATTTACGCTGTCGATTCTTCAGCATCTGCACACAAACCCTAGCGTATACGCTACACGCTTACGCCAGCGTTTACGCTGCACACAAACCCTAGCGTATACGCTACACGCTTATGCCAGCGTTTACCCTGCACACAAACCCTAGCGTATACGCTGCACGTTTACGCCAGCGTTTACGCCGGATACTTAGCCTGTAGATTCGTCTACGCCATCGCATACACCGTTAGCCACATCAATCCCACACACTCGAACCGTCTATCATCATGAATCCCATCAACATCACTGCTGCTACTACCCAGAACGTTAACATTTTAGACACAACGGCTGCCCAGCAATCTATCACGCAACATATGGGAGGACAACCCACAATGGGGCCTCGTCGGTCGTTGAGGTTGCAAGGGAGAGACCCTGCCGCTAACATTATAAGCCAAGATGAGTATAACTTCATCTGCATTAAGATGCAAGCAGGCCTGGTGGTAGATCGGGCTGAAATGGAGGTAAAAAGACAATTTGAAATCTTTTACAGGGGAGGATATGAATTCATCCCTTTCCCATACGACGTAATCCCCATTCCAGAACAATTCTCGGAACTCTTTACGCAGCTCCTTCTGCACAGGAGCCAATCGCTAGACCAAATTACGACAGACCCACAACAGGATGAAGAGGACGAATTCGCTGCGCAATCTAAGCATGAAGTCTCCTATCATACTCTTAGTCCACATAACCACATCAACCCCATATTTAACCCGGACGCAGGGGAGACCATACCCCTCCAACCCGTTAACTCTGCCCACACCCAAGCACTGTTACAAGAGACATCCACGTCAGCCCAGGTCCCTCCCCAGGGCAACCCTTTGCCCAACGCCTTCCCTTTTATAGCTACAGGTTCATCCTCACAAGCACCGCCCCCTCACAGTAACCTGGGGGTGACGTTCCAGTCCCAGTCCCAAGTGGTAAGAATGCCACACGTTATACCTATGTCCACATCTGCCCACTACATCCTGCATGTCCAAACGCATGCACCCCCTTTCACGGCCATAACCCAACAAGGGACCTCCTCATACAACATGGCCGGACAATGGCCAATGACGGGCACGACGTCGCACCAGATTTCCCACCACTACGTACCACCCCACACGTTGCCACCAGCTCATGTGCCCCAGACACAGTCACGACCACAGCAGTAACAACCTCCTCTCTGTAATGTATTGCCCCTAATGCCCTCTACCGTATACTTCCCGCAAACGCAACCACCAACAACACAACTGTCAGCCTTCCAGCCCACCGTTCAACAGTCTAACCCATACAGCATGCCACAAGCCCAAACCACCTTGCTCCCAAACGCTCAGGATTGGGCAGATGCCAAAAGAATGATGCAGGAATTGACAGATGAGGTAAAGCACCTCAAAACCATTACCGATGGGGAGATGAAAGTGGTAGATTTCTACAATGACGACCCTATCAGTTCCTTTGTCCCACATTTAACCTTGCCCAAAGGTGTTCCCCTGCCAACATTAACTAAGTATAACGGTGAGACAGATCCTAACGCCCATCTCATAACATTCCGATTGGAATGTGCCCTGCTCCAGGCTTGGCCCCACGCTGTCCTCCGGGTGTTCCTGATGTCCCTTACGGGAAGGGCACTCGATTGGTACCGCGCCCTGCCCAGGAACTCCATCTGTGCTTTGGATGAACTTATACGCCAGTTTGTGACCCGGTTCAAGTACAACTTGAAACCCGAGCCAACGCTGGATAGCCTCATGCAGATTAAGCAGGGGCCTCTCGAACCGGTCCAAAAATTTATTCAAAGATGGAGGGCAGCTCTGAACGAGCTTCATGAACCGATCTCCCCATTTTACCTACTCACGATCCTAAAAGGGGCCGTCAACGATTTCTTTAAATCTAAACTGTATTACCTCAATGCGCGAGATCTCAATCAGGCGTTCGAGCAAATTAAGAACATTGAAGAAGCTGCCCAAAACAGTCACGATCCAGCCTACACAGCCTTTAAGAATCAACATACTAAGAAAGACAAAGAAAAGGCTAAAACCACTATAGCAGCCGTAGCAGGGACGCAACAACAAAAGCCACCGATGCCACCTACTAACTACTATCACCCCCCGCCCACAACCACCACACAGGAATCATCATCGCAACAGAATCCGACGAACCGTACACGGAATTTTGAGAGGAAAGAACCCTCTCAATACACGCCTCTGCCAATGAAGCCTTCCCAACTCTTCGATCAACTCTTAAAGGCTGGGTTGATGAGCCACAAACAATTATCCCCTGCGGCCATACAAAGACACGACCGATTCTGTCAACTCGTACAGAATCCGAGCCTAGCAACGCCAGATGAGCCCCCCGTGCCCAAAGGATTCCGGATGGATCGCTTTTGCGATTATCATCAGAGACCGGGGCATGGAACAGATTACTGTTTCACTTTGAAACAGGATATCCAACGGATGATTGACGAAGGTAACATCACGTTTGACGGAGCTAACCCCGTCCAACCACAAAATCAGACCATGGGAGTGTACCAAGACCCCCTAAACACCAAGGAGGCTCCATACACAATTAGCACGATTTACTGTGATGATGACCTCGACATGCCCCACATTAACACTATACACCTCGAAAACAAAGAAACATCTTACAAGCCATTTGTAGTTCAAGTCCCTCCCGCTGAGTCCGCACTCGCACCCCAGGCATCCTGCACCCCACAGCGGCCGTACGTAGTCCGCGTGCCCTCGATTACACCC
>MNCI01010871.1:758830-779572 GCA_015680685.1 Gnetum montanum | reverse complement strand
AGGTCTAGGCACTTGTTCAATCTTAGGAGATAGTGTAGGCAAACTCTCCATAACGACGGGCTCGGAAGGTCCCACCTCAGTTGGGCACCTGTCCATAAGAAAAGACAAACGTTAGAACAAACAGAATTGGGCATCAACCTCTAACATAGTAAAAGTCTTTCAATGCATCCGTACCTATGTCAGGGTTGATCCGTTCGATCCGCTCGACAACCTCTTCGGCCACCCCAGCTACGAAATCCCTTTTACTCGGCATTTCCATCCAAGTAAAAGGTCCATCAGTGCGTGAGCCGCTTGCCTTTCGAGGCACCTCGGGGGGGATCTCGGACTCCTTCTCTGGGACGGTCTCGCTTTCCTCTGAGTCAAACAGAAAATTCGCAATAAGGTAATTCAGGAATGTATTAGGCTGCATAACTGAGTAAAGAGACATACCGTTCCCTCTGAATTCCTCTTGCGTCGGAGGGTCTCCAAGATCAAGGTTCCCTGTAAGAAAGCTGTTGAACATTTCTTCAGTTTCCGCTTGATCGTCCAGGGGTTCAGTACCTCCAGTTCCTCAAGTCCCCTCCCCCAGCAATTTTGTTCCTCCCACCGGGTCGGTTAACTCCTCGTCTTCTGGTATAGTCTGCAAGTCGTGTCTCTTAACTGCTCAATTCAAAACAAAGGAAGTCAGTTGCATACAACCGGTAATAGTTACCAAGAATAAAAAGGTTTACCAAGAATTTTAAATCGAATTCGCTTCACTTTAGGCTACTCAATCTCACTGGTGCCTTCCGCCGTGCTATCACGCTTCCCCAGCTTGGATTTCGCTTTGCCTATTATTTCCTTGACCACTCGCTCCGCCTTCCTTGCAGTTGGGGGTACTTCATTGGGTTCCACCCCTAGGCTGTTCCGTGTGTGGAGCGAGGGGCTAGACGATCCACCTGTGATGATAGTAAGGGATTCATCAAACCCCTCGGGGGCGTCTTGGGACTTGGCTGTGTCAAATAAGTGGTTCACCCAGGGGCGAGATAACTGGTACCTATCACACAAAACAAACTTGTTTTCCCCACGAACCACCAAAAATTCAGCTAAGCGACGAATATAACCAGTGAAGAAAGTGAAGGTAAAATGAGACTGCGCCTCTATGTTTGAACGCAGCCGTTCTATGTCTTTGGTCATTCCTGACAATAAAAATTCCGCCCAGTTATAACGAACACCAGCCTCCAGAATAGTGCGCATGACTCGTACTACTTCAACACTGAAACTCTTGACTTGTGATAGAGTCTTCGAAAACAAACGCGCTCTAAATAGGGGATAGAGTTCGTTGACTTCCTCAACCTTTGTTTTCCCCTGCATTGGGAACCCTTTAGTACCCTTCCTCACCCCTAACCAATCCTCTAAATCACGGATCATGTCAATTTCTTTATGCATCCTATCCATAACGACTTTTACGCCATTAGCAGGTACGCCAAACAAATCCGTGAGAAATTGAGGTGACAATTCAAAAATCACTTTCACGCCCCTAATACGGGCACTATAGCAAGAGACGGATCTATCAAATGAGTCTACAATCCCGATCATCTCCGCTATAGAAACATTTGGGCTAGGGGCCACAAAGAGCGCCATGAGGCCGGCATGCTCCAAGCAGGCAACAATAGACGGCAAAGCTTTCTTTCACAACCACTTCTGAGCGGCATTGGTTTCACCAAATTTCATTGAGAGAGTAGTTTCGGTCCTACCAGTCACAACGGAATCCCTGCCGGAGGTGGTGCCGGCTGTAAATGCAAACCCAAAACCCTCATATGAGCTTGAAACTTGGCAATTAACCAAATCAAACACAACATCTAGAAAACTTGGCCACTTACTTTCAGTGTTGGACCTTGAAGTTTCGCCCAGATCAGAAGTAGACGGGAAAATTGGCCCATTAGGAGCCCAGTCGGCATGCAACCAACCACGTGCAGCACATTGCGCAAACGCGTTCGAAAATTTCTTGGGGAAATTCCTCATGGCGTCCCTGGTATGGGCCAAGATGGTCCCGCGCAGGGTGGGACCCACCATGAACGCTTCCACGACCGTACGCGCCAACCCAATCCCATCATCACCCACGTAAGCCCCGTCTGGCGTAATTTTTGGCCTGCGGGAAAGTGAAAATATGTGTCGAAATGAGAGTAAGTATTTGAATGTGAGAAAGAAGGGAACAACCAAAGTTAGGACGAAATTACCTTTCCACCCGGTATACTGTGCCAGGTGGATTCTGAAACAAAGTATGTGCACGACCTGCTAGGAACAATGTGTTGTTGATGTAGTTGGGGCCCCGCGGCAGCTGGTCCTACACACGGGTCAACGGACGGGTCGATTTCGGACCACCGGGGGGAACACCCTAGGCAACAAGCGGCCCCTCATCAATGTCCTCCATAAAAATCTTGATGCCTTCCGCTGCGCCGGGTAGCATAGCCTCAATAATACTCCATGCCACATCTCCGCCTAGATGAGACCAAACCACGACGTTGAAATGGTCCAGCAAGAAGGCCAAAAATTCGTAGGCCCCGTCCCGGAACCAAACCCCATTGTGCTCAACGACCAAATTCGGGGTCGAGTCACCACCCTCCAAAGGACCAAACCATGTCAGGACCCCAACCAACTCAATCACAAGAAGGGGAGGCTCAATATCTCTGCAAACCATTAAACAACGCCAAAAGTCAATATCCAAAACTTCATTTTAAAAAGATTTTCAGACGTTCACAAAAATTTCCCAAGTTACGCTCGGCGTCTACGCCCGGCGTGCAAAAAAAGTCATGCTCGGCGTATACGCCTGGCGTGCGAAAAAAACAGTCACGCTCGGCGTATACGCCCGGCGTGCGAAAAAACAGTCACGCTCGGCGTATACACCCGGCGTGCGAAAAACAGTCACGCTCGGCGTATACGCCCGGCGTGCGAAAACAGTTCCTCTAAAACCCTAAAGCCCTATGCCGAAAACAACGCACGCGGCGTCTACGCCGACATTACTCCAAACCCTTCACGCTCGGCGTATACGCCGAAACCCTACGCTAACTGTATGCTGCAAAAACAGACAAAAATAGGGTCGAAAGCCTACCTGCCAGAAGATCCGGGCAACGCGGGGATGCTCGGGCGGGGTAGACACTGCAGCATCGCCTGGCTCTCCTCCGCAAATTTCAGTTCAGGCCCCTTCTGCCCTCGGCCCTCTAGTTCTTTGCCTCTGCCCATCTCGGCGTGTACGCTGGGGTTCTTCTCGACGTGTACGCTGGGGTTTCTTCTCGGCGTATACGCTGGGGTTTCTTCTCGGCGTGTACGTTGGGGTTTCTTCTCGGCGTCTACGCTGGGGTTTCACTCGGCGTCTACGCTGGGGTTACGCTCTCGGTTTACGATCATGCTCCAAAAGTCAAATGACAAAATGACGCCCTGGCTTCCCTTTTATAGCGCGTTGACGCTGACGCTGACGCCGCCGCCGCCGCCGCTTTTCCGTTTTTCTTGCTTTTTGCCTCGTTTTTCGCGCTTTTTCGAATTCGCTTTGAATTTTTCAAAAAAGACATAAAATCTACACACAAAAACGACATAAACAATAAATTTCAGCATTAAACTACCGATCGTTGCCCGGTAAGGCATTAAACTGCCGTTCTTTGCCCGGTAAGGCATTAAACTGCCGCTCGTTGCCCAGTAAGGCATTAAACTGCCGATCGTTGCCCCGTAAGGCATTAAACTGCCGATCGTTGCCCGGTACGGCATTAAACTGTCAATCGTTGCCCGGTAAGGCATCAAACTGCCAATCGTTGCCTGGTAAGGCATTAAACTGCCGTTTTTGCCCGGTAAGGCATTAAACTGCCGCTCTTCTGTCACGTTAACTCATTTTCATACATGCACGCTAAAGATTGCCGAAAGACCTAAAACGACCTCCGCTATCTTACCAAGCTTTCCATTTATTGACAAGAACCTGCCTAATGGATTGCAAGCGCTTGACCGAGCCGTTGGTCATTGATGGACCATATGGTGCAATTGAAAGGAGTATCGATGCGAATCTCATTTATACGAGCTCATCAGTAAACGACTGTACAATAGCTTCAACACAGCAAACGGTCGACAAATATGAGGGAATGACAAAGTTCCTCGACATTGAAGCTGAAAACATTACCGAGGACCCTCTAACCGAAACACCTATCACCATGCCCAATGGAGAAACTAAAATCTTAAAATTAAGTACATTACTAGAACCAAGTCTAGCTAGAGCCATCGAAAACGTAATTAAGAACAACATGGAGGCATTTGCGTGGTCTTATACAGACATGCCCGGATTAGACCCCCGTATCGTCCAGCACAACATCATCCTTGATCCAAAACTAAGGCCAGTAAAACAGAAAGCATGAAAGGTTAAACCCGAGGTGGCGTTAGCAGTTTGTAGTGAGATTACCAAGCTCTATCAAGCTGGTTTCATTAGGGCTGTTGATTACGCCGAGTGGGTATCGAACATGGTTATAGTCCCAAAGAAGAATGGAAGTATCCGCCTTTGCATTGACTTCCGAGACCTTAACGTAGCAACCATAAAGGATGACTTCCCCTTACCTAGCATTGATCAACTAGTTGACTCAACTGCTGGGCACGCCCTACTATCCTTTATGGATGGGTTCTCAGGATATAACCAGATACGTATCAATCCAGAACACCAGCTCCGAACTACTTTCATGACACCTTGGGGAACCTTTTGTTATACAATGATGTCTTTTGGTCTCAAGAATGCTGGGGCCACGTATCAAAGTGCGATGACATATATCTTCAGCGATTACATCTTACACTCGCTCAATGATTATGTAGATGACATAGTGGTCAAATCAAAATCGCCAGAACAACACGTACAGGATCTTGACTTAGTATTAAAACGTTGTCTAAAATACGAACTAAGGTTTAACCCAAAGAAATGCATCTTCGGCGTCAAAACAGATAAAATGCTTGGATTTTTAGCCTCAGAAGCAGGGATACGAGTAGACCCCGATAAGGTTAAGGCCATTACGAACCTAAAACCACCTAGCAATCTAACCAAACTCCGAGGGATACAAGGGCGGTTGCAGTTCATTAGGAGGTTCATAGAAAATTTGACGGGAAAACTCACACCTATGAACCACCTACTACGCAAAAACGTCCATTTTGAATGGACACCGCAATGCCAAGAAGCATTTGACAATGTCAAAATAGCACTCGCTCGATTACCCGCTGTATTCCCACCCAAAAACGACAGGCCGTTTTACATCTACCTAGCAACATCAGAATCGTCAATCGCATCCATGTTATGCCAGAAACGAGATGACAAAACTGAGGTCCCCGTATACTACCTAAGTCATGCCATGGTTGCCCATGAAAAGAGATACAACGATGTAGAAAAGTCATGTCTAGCTCTAGTTTTCGCTTTAAAGAAGTGGTGACATTATCTCTTCCAAAATCAAGTTAACATAATTTGCAAAGATAATGTGCTCAGAGCTATAACCGGAAACATCTACGAATCAAGCAGGATAGCCCGTTGGAAGGCAATCATAGCTGAGTTTGACCTGCACTATGTGGCACAATCGTCAGTAAAGGTTCAAGCCATAGCGAATCAAATGACCACGTCACCAACGCATGATCCAGGTACAATAGAACTCGAATTCCCAGATGAAAATGTAAACGCAATAGACACGGTGCCAGATGATTATGATGCGATTCTAAATTTTGATTGGAGCATCCACCTCCCGAGGAGGAAGTGCTGCCGCTGTAATAACATATCCCTCTGGAGAAATTAAACCTTCCACCTATCGTTTCAACTTTCATTGTACTAACAACATAGCAGAGTATGAAGGTCTCCTCAGAGGTCTCGCGGCTACACTAGCTTTGGACATTGCACGGCTTGTAGTCAGAGGGGACTCACAACTAGTCGTAAACCAAGTCACGGACGTCTATACATGTAAAGTGCAACACTTACAACCATACTGTGATTTGGCTAAGCACCTACTCAAGCAATTCAAAAATGTTGATGTCCAACATATCTCTAGAAATGACAATACCATTGCGGACGCCTTAGCAACCTTGGCTTTGAACATATCTCCCGACATGTTTCACGCACTACCAAGCTCTGTAACCAGTTGTGCCGAATCCATAACCAGCACTCTCGACATGCTTCTAATTGCATCTATCAGTACAACACATGCTAATGAATGGTACGATGACGTAAAAGAATACCTTCTGCGCGGTGAAATGCCACAACATTTAACCAACGCGCAAAAGGATGCAGTACGCAAGTGTTCTAAATAGTACACATTAATAGGGGATACATTGTGTCACCGATCCTATGAAGGCATACTGCTAACATGCATCAATAGCACCGAAGCCCAAACAATTGTTGAACAAGTGCACGACGGAATCTGCGGGGGACACATTGCACCGAAGGCAATGGCAACCAAAATAAGACGCCTAGGCTACTATTGGCCACACATGGAATACGACTGTCAGTCCAAGGTCAAAACATGTAGTATATGTCAAAAACACGATAACCTCATCCACGTTCCACCAAATGAGTTACATACAACACAAATCACATGGCCCTTCCAGAAGTGGGAATTGGACCTCATTGGCCCGATAATGCCCACATCTTCTGCCGGGCATAGCTTTATTATGACAGTAACCGAATACTTTACGAAATGGGTGGAGGCGGCACCCCTTCACAAAACTACTTCTAAACAGGTGTGCCACTTCATCCTCAAAAACCTTATAACCCGTTTTTGCATTCCCATGACAATCATCACCGACAACGGGCCATAATTTAGTAGTGTTGAGACCAAAACGTTTTGCGATAGTCTAGGGATCAAACACTCGTTTTCATCCCCTTATTATTCTCAGAGCAATGGGCAGGCAGAATCAACAAATAAGATGATCATCACAGTACTCAAAAAGATGCTTACCTATAGCAAACGAAGATGGCACGAACAGCTGGTGTATGCGTTATGGGCATACCGTACCACGCACCGGACCTCGACAAGTAAAACTCCATATAGTATTGTTTACGGTTTAGAAGCTATTTTACCTTTAGAATTGTAGGTACCGTCTCTAAGGATCACGCTCTCCGGACTCCTCGACGACGAGCAAAACAATGATTTACGCATCATTGACCTAGACTCGGTGGAGGAGGAATGCGTGCGTACACTCGATCAGATCGAATGGTATCAGAAACAACAATGGCAACGATATCGACATGACATTCATAAGTGCCCCATCAAAGAAGGAGACCTCATACTTAAAGCCATTCGGGAACACCCAGATAAATTCTCAGTCAACTGGGAAGGGCCTTATCTGGTCATTAAAGCATTCAACAACGGGGCATTCAAACTAGCTGACATGGATGAAAAAGAGTTTGCAAATCCAACCAACCACCTGTTCCTAAAACCGTTCTATACATGAACTCGAACTCAGGTACGCCATAGTCCTGGAATCATGACTATAAACTGATACCACAGAATAGTCCTGGAATCATGACTATAAACTGATACCACAGAATAGTCCTGGAATCATGACTATAAACTGATACCACAGAATAGTCCTGGAATCATGACTATAAACTGATACCACAGAATAGTCCTGGAATCATGACTATAAACTGATACCACAGAATAGTCCTGGAACCATGACTATAAACTGATACCACAGAATAGTCCTGGAATCAAGACTATAAACTGATACCACAGCTCGTCCTAGAATCATGACAATAAACTGGTACCATAGAATAGTCCTGGGTTATGACTTCAAACTAACACCACCACGGAGTCCGCTAGGACTATAAACTAGCTCACCTCTTCATAGTCCGGTAAGACTCAAAACTGGCAACGCAACGTCTGCCACGACACTAAACGGGCAATGTCCGACGGGTTGCGACACACAACTAACCCATGATAGTCCGCTAAGACTATAAACTAGCGCGTTCATCTTCGACTCCTCAACCCACAGCCATATTCATTCATCAGAATCATTGCATCTCTCATCAGCATCGTCGAAATTCACATTCCATACTCAGAATCGCCCCAACATTTTGTTCACTTGCAGCTATTTAAATCTAAACTCATTAATTCATTCATGGTTTTCTTGTTTCTAGGGAGTTGTGTTTGCAGGATGACACTCAGAAGTTCTCGTATGAGAGTGCGTTTCATCACAGGTAGCAAGATGAGGCAATGTCCATTTGTCCACCTGGCAAGACTACATTGAACCGTTAACCCGCAGATGCCCATTCCCCGAAAACCCACTGTCTGTCTACCAAACTATTGCACACTGCGAAACGTTACAGCAGTCGCAACACACTGAAAACACAAGTTTCGCGCATGAGTACAAGGACAAATTTCAAAAAAAAAAACCCTTGGCACTTCCCATATAAGCCCCAGGTAGGAAGCTATTGGTCTTAAAAATACGTATTCATGTCAAACGCAATCAAGAAATATCCTACCGCATGGCTTTGGCTCTTCGCTAACAGTTTCCCCAAAGAAGGGAGCTGTTCCTCCAAAGAATGCAAAACATCACCCCGTGGCTTTGGTAGTGACAACTGGTTCTCCTGAAAAACCACCAAGAGCACCGTTCCGCCAAAGGACGCACATCACATGCTTGAATTCCGAGTTTGCCAAAAGATGGCGATCGACAAAGACCAGAATGCCGTACACCTGAGCATCCTACTTTCCCAGCATGATCCCTCTGGCAGCGACCGATCCCCACGATCCCTTCCCTCCTGCCGGTTACCAATCTCGCCCTTTTAATCCCATTCACCACTGAACACGGTACGATGAGGTCTGGCCAGGTGGCAAGGGACAAGGCTTTATCGAGTTGCTTGCGGTGTTTTGCGCTTCTTTGTCGACGCTTCTCGGGTCGATTCCTCCAAGCGTCAACAAAGAGGGGCCAATGAAACACCACAAAAATCTTTGAGTTTAGCATCTGTCTGACAAGAAGCAGATCCCCATGACCCACAGGTGGCTTCGGCTACATTTGAAGTCACACAGAGCAATCTTGGAAATCGAAACATCTGGTTGTGTTGTGCCAGCGTATACGCCCAGCTTTAAACCGTGGTGTGCTAGCATCTACACCCAGCGTCTACGCCCAGTATCTACGTCCAGCGTCTTCACCCAGCGTCTATGCCCGGCGTCTACTCCCGGCGTCTACGCCCAACGTCTATGCCCAGCGTCTACGCCCAGCGTCTACGCCCAGTGTCTACGCCCAGCTCTCCAGCGTACATGCCCAAGTACGGTAGATGCACATGCTCGATGATAAGATCTCCAATGGCAACATGAAGATCACACTGAAGAGCAAGGATTGAAGCAAGTGGACATCCTTCGGCGTATACGCCCGACATATACGCCCGACGTATACACCCAACATTCACCAGCGTATACGCCCCAGTGTATACGCCAGCATCTATCCGTCTACGCCCAGCGTATACGCCCAGCGTACACGCCCAGCATATACGCCGGCCTGTTGTAACGTATACGCCCAGCGTATACCATGTTTCTAAATTGTAACGCCCGGTCTATACGCCACATGTCTCCCCGTCCGATTTCCCCGGTAACCCTACCCCTATAAATAGCCCGGTTTTCCACATTTACTGGGCGGCAAAAAAAATTTACCAGAGCAGACCCAGAGCAATTACGCTACAGAAACCCTCTTACGCTTACGCTTACGCTGGAAGTCCTGCACGCTGAGCACAGTCCGCGCTCCACCTACCGTGTCAGTTGGCTGCATCCCCCCGTCCACCGGGGCTTTACGTCCGCCTTGTGTCCCTACACAATTGCGTTAGACCGATGCACAACATTTTAACTCTATAATCCATTGTTTACGCTTGTTGCAAGTTCTTTTACAGTTTTACGTTAATTTGGCCCACGCCTCGTTTACGGCTGTTTACGTTCGCGCTCCGTGCTCCGTTTGCATCCATGGATGCCCACTGTTTACTCTTGTTGCAAGTTTTACAGTTCTACGTCAATTTGGCCCACGCTTCGCCCACGTCTACTTATGTCACTGCTCCATCTTCGCCCATTTACACCCACTGTTCACACTGTCTACGTTTGTTTACACTCTACATCTATACACGCTGTTTACGCTGTCCACGTCTCTATACGCTTATGTTGTGCCCATTTTTGTTTACGCTGTTTACGTCCTACTCCATTTACGTCCCTTACGCTCACGCTCTGTTTGCGCCTGTTTCACTGTTTACGCTCCGTTTACGTATAACCCCGCGTATAACGCTTCAGCGGCGCTCGGGGAAGTCCTCGTTTGATCCGCGTGCGGACCATTCAAGGCACTCTGCCTTCGTCCATTCTAGCTTGCCCTCAAGCGGAGGCAGGGTCGACTGTGCTTGTCCGTGGATCTTTTGGTGCTCGTTTCATTCCAGCCTTGCACCGACGATTTTGGTCGGCACAGGCCTCAGGTGAAGATTCACGATTCAGACCAAGGTTTGTGACAGAATTCTGGAAGGTAGACCGAAGCAAAGCAAGACAAAATGGCACTCGGCATCAAGTTTCTAAAGTTCCTTATAGATTTCAATTTTACTATGTTTTCTGCCTTTACACTACATCACGCAATATAGCGTAATGACACTTAGTGTAATTCTGCTTAACACAGTCTGACATCAGAAGGTGACTTACTTCAACAGATTTTGTGAAGTTTAAGGCCTGAGCAGCGTAATATGCGACTTCTCACATATCCAGCTAAGTCTTTTATTCAGGGTCAGGTTTACACTCTATTACGCAGGACAGCATAATGAGCTTCAAAAAAGTCAAAAGAAAAGTCCAAGGGAAGCGCAACAGATCGGCCCCTTTCTTTCTGCAGATTGATCGCCTTACGCTCATTACACTACACAGTGTGCGTCAGCATAATTTATTGTTGGGTTGATCATGTTTTACACTTCACTACGCTTTGCTGCGTAAATGAGCGTAAAATAGCCTCACTCACTATTTCCATGCTTTGTTACACTCTGCCACGCAACGTAGCGTAAACACGTGAAACATAGCATAAAGCCAGCTAAAGAAATTACGTATTTGCTATCCATACGCGCAATACGTCGATAAGCATATTTGTGTGTAATCATGAAGCAGCTTCAGCAAAGTGTTGACAGCGTACATCGCAATGTGACATGACATAGCCGATTCGTCAAGTCAATGGCATCTGAAAACTTCGGGACACATGTCATCAAGGCCGTGCCTTTTCCGTATGTTATAAATACCCAAGTCGGTGAAGAAAAGAAGGACGAATCCTTTTTCGGCACATATTTTTGGGAGAAGGGCAGTAGCTGACATCTTAAAATTTTTGGCAGTTATCATCCTTGAGCAGAAACAAGAAACATTCTTGGAGCATTTTGGCAGCAGGAGTGATCACCCCTTTTGGCAAAGATACAGTTCTCCCATCGGTGATCCTTGGCAGTTTTGAGCAGAGACTATCCAAAGCGAAGAAGATAGATCAGAGATCGCAAGATCATCTGGTGAGGTTGGCAAGATCTATTGGCCCAACACAGTTGGTTGATAGGCATCCAAGCTTGACCTTCCTTGCACTCCGTCTTTGGCTTTTGAGGTAGACCGAGCTTTATTCTGCACTCCTTGTTAAATAGTTTTCTTATTATTTTGTGTATGTTTCCACACAAGATAATCGGGATCTTCCCATTATAACTTTGTATACAAAATACTCGTTTCTTTCGGGTCAAAGTATAGATCTTGAAATCACGCATTTCTCTTACATCTGATTCCCTTTGTCACATTAACATTGTCATTATTGCAATTTATTTACATCATTTTCCTCTCCTTTCACGATTTATCGAATCAGATCATCCCACAAAACGTCTACAATCTTCATCTATTTACTGATTTAGTAAGTTCCTGTCTGATTAACAAGACCGTTCAGGGCACTACGGATTCGTTTTCTCTAGCACAGCCCTCACACGGATCCGTGGTTAAAACTGTGTACACGGATTTTGTTTGGTATTCTAGCTGCCAACATTTTCCATCGTTACAGGTTCCTTCCTGTCTTATGGCTTCTGCATATAAATATCTTTGTATGTTAGTTATTTGTGCACATGGGTTGCATGAAGGCAATGTTAAACATTGTACAAACTAGAACTTCTGCATGCAATTACACCTTGTATCACTGTATGCGATGCATGGAACTTTCTTCTTCTCGATATTTCTAAATGTATTTTCCTTTAATATTTCTAGGAAAAGATCACGTATTCCTAGGTGTGCATCAATTGTTCTTAGCCATGCTCTTCCCATAATGATTGGGAAGTCCCCCTTATAGTTGTTAACTTGAATCACTAGGAAATCAGCTAGATACAACAATCCACAAATAGTGGTGACAATGTCCTTAACTAGTTCTAATGGGACAGTAATGGACTGGTCAACCAACTCTAAATGAATTTTACTCTTTTTTAGTGGAGGCAGGTTCTAGCCTTTGTATATTTCTTGAGAGATTAAGTTAACACCAGAACCTAAATCCAAAATAGCTTTGCAAAGCTCATTTCCTACAATCTATAAATAAATAAGAGGGCTTTCAAGATTAGAGAATTTCCTAGGAAGATGGCCAGCTTTAATCCAATCAGTAATGGCATGAATCAACATGATCGTGTGCATTGAGTGTAGTCTTTGGTTTGAAGGAAGCTCCAAAGATTCAAATGATGGTGAGGCCTTTGGAGAATCAGCTGCTTGTGGTTGTAAGAACTTGGTTGGACTGTTGGTTCTAAAGAAAGGTCTCTTTTTTGTGTGGTTGTCTAAACTAATAGTAGGTTGAGGGTTGATAGCCCTTGTAGCATTATGTTGCTATAGTTGGGTAGGGAGCTTACCTTGCATAATTGGAGCAAGCAGTAATGAAACTAAGGGTGGAATAGGTGCAGTTAAATGAGAAGGATAGTACGTTTGTGGAACATCTCCCTTAGGGGAAGGAGTTCTATAGTACTCATGGGTTTGGTAGTGAGGCTAAGAAGCAATGTGACTAGTGGAGTCACCTAGAGAGATCAACTATTGCATGTAGTATCTGTATGAGTCAGGTTGACAGTAAGGGTACTGTTGACATGGTGGTGGCATTCCCCATGATTTTTGGTGTTGCCACTATTGATAATATTTATTTTGTTGTGATGGAGCTCCACTTGGATAATACGTCAAGGGTTGGTGAAACTACCTTAGGTTACCTTGAGGATAAGGTAACTTTCAGGGTGTTTTCCATCTGTTTAATTGTGGGTTTAGTGCATACACCTTAGACTCTTGTACATGTGACACTACTAGGAAACATCCCTTAGGATGGTCATATTGGCATATTTCACATCTGCTATTATTATCTATGTTTTAATCCACAACCACTTCAATGATGGTAACTTTGCCCTTACCCTTGTTACGTGCATATTCAGCTTCTCCCTTTTTCTTTTTTTGACAATCATTACTTTTCTCTCTAGACTCCTCTACTATTTTTAGAACTATTTGAAATTTATCATCTAGGGAGTTCCATATTTGATCTACCTTTTTCGATACTTCTAATACAAATTTCTGAATGGGCAAAGTTTTCCTATTCACCATCTCTTCAAGTAGCGACTCTTCTTCATCTTCACAAAATCTAACTTCCTTCTTTCAGAGGGAAGGATCTCTATTGTATTCCTTCACACTTTCTCTTTTTCTTAACTCACCTTCCTCTTTGGAAACTTGCTTCAATAATCTTTATACTTGATGGGCTCTAAGCTTAGATAGTCACCCTTGGGCATAAGTCTCAAGGGTTCTTCGCGATTCGTACCTAAGCCCATCTATGAGATGGCGTATTTTTTTCCTCTGCGAGTAACCATGGATAGGGCAACAATGTAATAGTGCATAATATCAACCCATGGTAACATCCAAAGGTTCATGTCCTCATTTCCATCCTTGGATTTGGTTATGTAGGTTGGACACTCAGTTGATACTTATCATTGAATAACTTTAAGATGGTACTCCATCGACAAATGGATTCCAATTCTAAGGAATGGTATTAGCTTTCTACTTCCTTGATCAGTGTTAGTAAAAACAACTTTAGTTTTTTCCACTCATTTTCTATATTTTGCAAGGCACATTCATCATAGAGCACTTGTAGATGATTTTTAGGATTAGCATTGTATCCCCCTTCAAATTGTGGGATATTGTTCATGTCTAATCTTTTGATCCTATTATCCTTTTGGTGCCTTGTTGGGATCCTAATGGCCTCAGTTATATCTAGCATACTTCAAGTAGCAAGTAGGGGTTTATCATGATCATATTTTCTATGGCATCTTTGATGCCTATGCTATTCCCTACTCTCCCTCCTTTCATGGTGTGTTTCTCTAGAATTCCCTCATCCCCTTTCTTGACTATTTTGTCTATGATCCCTATTTCACCTACCATTATCCTCAGGGTATTTTCCCTTATGACTACGTTTAGATCTTGAAGGAGAGGGGGAAGGAGATGATGAAGGTGAAGATAAGGGAAGACTGGCATCATGATAATGCCTACTACCTTCTCTTCGGTGGTCACAACCTCGATTGTGGTTATGATTACAATATCCATCTTTATCATGCATTTGTGTTCCTTTCTTGGACCCTTTGTGTTCATTGGTACTAGAATCTAGGTTATGAATAGTTGAGTGAAGATTCTGATACACAACCCCTTGACTGAAGTCAATGGGAGGAACATTATTTTGTGGAAAACCTCCTGAGGCAAGTTCACCATCCTCATTTTCACTTAGGACATACAGGATGTCCTGAGATCACTTCCCCTTCATAGATTTATAATGTCTCTGTTGTTTTATGTCCCTCTAATGCTTTTCCTCTGTGTGTCGATAATCTCTTGAATCTTGTTCATGCAAAATATACTTCGATTGTAAGTGCTACATACCAATTCATGTGCGAGCACGATGAAGCATGCTTGGGATTGAGCGATCGGGAGGTAACACTATGTTACCTTCTAAATCATGCCATCACAACTATTCATCCTGGTGGAAGATAAAGGTAAAGTTTGGTACATACTCATCAGGATGAGCGTATACCATGTAAAACTGTTGGGGCACTAGCAGATCATCATGTGTACTCCGCCTCCAATTGTTCATTGTGTCGAACCTAGGCGGTGAAGCACTCTCATAAGAAAGAGGAGATATGATTAATTATTCATTGTGCAATACTTTTTTCAATGGCTGTAGGATAACTAACCCTAAGGGTTTGTTCCAATGATGGAAAGATTTCCTCCTAAGTTCTAATCAGCACACAAACAACAAAATCCCTAGCAATGACACCAATGATGAGCGACAAGTTACCCCTACGCTCAACCATACGAATACAAGTGTTCATGCACAATCCGGTTAAACTCCAAGGACTAAGTGCTTAAGCACCTTCACAGAACAAGGATGGGCTAGGTGATCGTTTTCTTCCCAATCTTACTTATATGGCACAATTGTATGGTTAAGTAAACTTGAGGTATGTGATTTTTATGCTTTTTATGTTTTATGTTCATGGTGCTTAGAATGGAGAAATGAAATAATCAAGTAACTAATTTAATTTAAATAATCAACTATGCTTTAACTAGTCCTAACACTAGCATTTGTTTCCACTATCCATACACATCCTGAACCAGTGTAACACTACTAGGATTATCAAACGCTAGTCGTTATTGTGCTACCAAGTGTTCCATGTATGCTCAAAGTGGTCATACTAAGTGTGCTTACTTGTTGAAAATTAAAAAATCAATAAAAATAACCAATTAACTAATGAAAGCATTAAATAACTATAAACAACATTTAATTCAATAAATAATCTATTCTAAATGTTGCAAGGTCTATCACAAAGTTTGTCTTTATTTCCAGACACAAGGTATGCTCAGGTATACATTGCTCGAATAAAGATCCGTTCACTTTATGACTCCTACTACAGATACTTAGAAATAATTCTAATTCTTGAAAGGGAAAAATTCAAGAGTTTAGGTTAAGGGACTAAGAAAACTAAATATGTCCTTCAAAACCAAGTGCGCCCACCTCTTATTTATAGGTAATGAGATAGGTTCTGATATCAGATGTCTGATATTGCTTAGCAATCTCCGATATCATGGACCCAATATCATAGATCTAATATCATAGTCCTGATATTGTGACTTATCACCTACCAAATGGGTGATCAATCCCTTTCTATCCCACTTCACTTGACTTCCATTACTTGACTCTCTCATCACTGCAACTCCATGCCTGGCACAACCTCTAACCCCAACCTTAAATGGCATAGGTCAAACTCCTCATAATCGTAACTCCTCATAATGATGTGCCCCTTCATTTAAAGGTTAATTACTTTATTTAAAATTGTTTCCATCCTTAACAATGGATAGGACATTACAAAGAACTATTCAACTAGATATTGTGAGTCCAAGATTAGACATTCAAGGAACTCAAGGAGAGGAACAAGAAGCAACATATATTGGGTTAAGAAATAAGAGACCAAATATATTATTCAATCCATTTAATGATATCACAAATGAAATGATGCTTTTGATTATGCTAGGAAATAGAAATGAAGAAGGCATTATATGGGTGGGTAGAATAAGAAATATTGAATTAAGGGATAACATTATAATAGACTTAGCAGTGGATTGGTTCACATCAAAATCAAGAGTAAAGAATAAATGGATGGGTTGTAAATGGATATATAATTTAAGGGATAATGAGGTTAGAATAGTTGAACCAGTTCAATGATCTATTCCCATATAAGCAAAATAGAAAATGAAAGAAAGGTAAGACTAAATAAGAAAGCAAATTTGACAATCGAAGACATGTTGCAACAATAAAAGAAAGCAAATGCTAATGATTAGGATATGAATAGAAATGGTTATGAATAGAATGATATGAAAATACAGAAAAATCTCCTTGTACATTCCTTGTTTTTTATTAAAATGAATATTGTGTTTGAAAGGATTGGACTAATATATAAGTACTTCCTTTCTAGTATGAATGAAAATAGTGGAATGATACAAATTTAATATTACCAATTTAAAAATTGTAGTAATTTGAACATACATTTTTATGTTTTCAGAGATTATTACTCATTAATCAAAAATTTAATAATTTGAAAAAATCCCAAAATAATGATACATTACAAATATGACAAAAACCTTCCATAGTAGAAACTACTATGGAAGAAATCAAAGAAGCAAATTTTAGTTTAGAAGATTATAAAACACTAGTATTTAATAGTCTTCCAATTAAATTTTTGAAAAGCATTATGATATTGTTGAAGATGATCTCTCTCATGTTTTCCTAGAAGCTATCAAACAACTTTCTCTTAGTAAAAATATAAATAAATGTGTGATTTGACTTCTAAGGATGGAGATCTTCAACATATTAGTAATTAAAAGCCTCTTACTCTTCTTAATAATATTTATAAAATTTTAACTAAATGCCTAGCTCATATGATATCATCAAGCCTAAGTAAACAAGTTTATTAAAGATATATACATGGAGTATGTTCACTCCAATAATAAATCACCTTTCCAATGATAAATCCAAATAATATTTCAAGATAAACGTTTTGCTAGAAAATAAGAAAACTAGCTATCTTTAATTAGTTTATTAGAAGATTATAACAAGATTCACAAAACCCATGAGCATCCAAACCTATCACACTTAAATGATATTTTAGAGCATGAGGCCCTACAACCATACAATGGCTATTCTTAATGTAAGATACAACTAATAGAAATCTCTTTCACAACTTGGGACTAAGATCTCAACTCACAAGTGAGATACAAGAGAACAGAACACATAGATCAACACACCACAAGCTAATCTTAAAGCTATAATAACCAATTTCACTTACCAAATGTGCTCATCCACTCTCTAATGCTTAGCTTTTTCTATTCTTTAGAGCATTTTCTCTCACTCCTTGCTTCAATAATAATGAGTACATCAATATTTATGTGAAAATTAAAAGAGAAGAATCCTAAAAACCTCTTCTCAACTAAGCCTAAGGTTTTCTAGATGTTTTCCAACTCTTTTCACCTTCTCCCCAACTATTTCCATTTTTTCCATTGCATTTCAACTATTTTCCAAATTTTGATGGGTGTTTTTGTAAGTTTCCCCATTCATCTAGGTCATTTCTAACTTTGCTAAGATGTCTCTTGTGATAACCTAGCTCTTGGTTGAGATGTTTGTTGTTTTTCTAGTGATGAGTGGTGAGGTACCCCTACACTCAACCATACGAAACGAGCGTAGCAAGCACAATCCAGTCGAACTCCACAGACTAAATGCCTAAACGCCCCATGGAACACTTGGGGTTAATCATTCGTTGTCTTCCCAGACTTACTTGTTGTTGTCACGGTGTATGGTTAAGTTCGAGGTATATGATTTTTATGGTCTTTTATAGTTTTTCTCATATGTTATCAAGTTGAAGGGTTGAGAAAGCTAACTATCTCTAACTAAGGACTAAGTCTAAATTAACTAGCATCAGCATCTGTTCTCACTTACCATACACACCCTGAACTATACAACTGTGGCTACCAAACGCTAATTGTTACTGGGATCACCACATGTAACACATGTGCTCAAAGTAGTCATACTAAGGCACCTAATTAGCATAAATGTGATGAGCAGCCAATTCCTTGACCAGCCGTACACATCTGTAGATGCTCGTAATCAAGTCATACTCATCCCGCATTCTAGGAGACAAGGGTGAGAGAGACTAATCGTGATGAGCAACCGATTCCTTGATTAGCCGTACACATTTTTCAATGCTTGTAATCAATTCGTACTCATGTCGCGCTAATGCAGGTAATAAATAATAGGTAAGAAATAACATGTAATAAACCTATTCCATGCACTGCAAGGTTTATCCACAAAGCTCGTATTTATTTCCGTACACAACTTGCATTCAAGTACAAAGCTACTCGAATAAAGATCCGTTCACTTGGGGACTCCTACTATGGAAACATGGAAAATATTCTATCTCTGGAGTGATCAAACTGCTAGAGTTTCCCTACTTTAAGCCTAGGATGGAAAATGAGGGGAGTGTTGCCTCTTATTTATAGATTTGATGACGGACCGTGATATCGCGTAAGCGATATCGCAGGAGACGACATGATATCGTGATGACCGCGATATCATGTACGTGGTATCGTAGTGCATGTGATATCACATCTCATCATACCCCCATGACTGAATAAAAACTCATCCTCGAGTTCCTTACAATAATATCGGGAAGGTATGGAATTATTGAGGGGAATGGAACTAATGGGATGACATGTGAATGGATCATCATTACAAGACTTGAAAAAATTGGTGTTCATGACAACAAGGGTGAACACCTTATTACAATGACATTAGGCCTTAGTTGGTAGTTGAGAAAGAGAGAGAGAAAGAAGTGTTGCTATTACCAAAGCCAAGATTGCACCTTCATTGTCCATCCGTAAGTGTGTCATCGATCTTGCTCCTTGCATAGCTGCTTCAACGCTACTCCATTCCAAGTGTTTTCTCTAGATCCAAACCATTGTTGTATGATCATCATCTACACACACAACACAATCATATATTAGCAAGGGTAAATGAATCATCATGTAATAATACCTTGCTTCGGTGTAGGTCCATTGGCTAGGTTTTGGTATGGCTGATATGGATCTGGGAATATATTAATGATGACTACCGAAGGTGTAGGCGTTAGGAAGAAAATCAAAAATTTTGAGGCTAGGAGAAAATTGAAAAAATCAGGCCCCGTACCCCTATGACTAATCGCAAACCTCTGGTAGCGTTAGAATGGAGAAAGAAAATGAGTAAGAAAGATAGATAAAAAGGGACAACTATGGCATCTATGAGAGGGATGTCAAGATGGAAATGAACAAAATAAAATTAATTGCAAAATGTTAAGGGAAAGAATTTAACTAACGCTCCAAATAGGAATGTCAGTGGGTCCTCCCCAAAGCAGGCTCATGCCCTTAATGCCCTGACAAACCCACATTCAAAGAGTCCGTAGGCTCTGGGAATGTCATTTGGAACAAGAGTTAAAGTCCCAACTGTAAGAATTTACCAAAAAGAAAATAATACATCAACCAAAATATATACACTAATGATACAATCGGCAATGAGGTGAATAATGGAGAGAAGGATGGAGAGAAGAGAATGGAATTGAATCCCAAGAACAAGGTGGTGTATAGCCCCTTGTGTGTTTTATGATTAATGTAACTTAGCAATTCTCATTCCAACTCTGGCCTCAAACCAACAACATCCAGTGACTTTGAATCAACGCATTCGGTTAAACCAGCCACTTGGACAACAAGAATGCACTCTCCAAGAGCCACCACCATGCCGACGAAACAAAGAAGAGAATGGGAAGCGAGAAGGGCCTTAGTTAGAGGGAACACTTTGGGTTCCATAACCAGTGCTTGTAGCCCAAGTTTATTCATCTAAGGGGTGTGCTTTGAATTCTCATTTTGTTTTTTTTTTTTTGTGTTTTTATGTGTGAGAACCACACCATGCAAAGACTTGATTATTTTTATTGTCTTAGCTTCCAATAATTGGGTAACATCAAAATGGCAAAAAACTCAAGAAGAAACATTCAAGCACCCAAGAGAATGACCAACACAAAAGCATCGAGTTTCTTTGAGGTCACACCCTTTTCAATCCGTGAGTCCTTCCTTAGTTTGAAAAATGCCCAGTCACTGATTCATTTAAGTTCTTATTAAGAAGGTAACTGTACATTTCCAAGCCAAGAGAAACCATAGAAATTGGTGGATGGATGGATGAAGTGGTCTCATTAGCTGCCAT
>MNCI01010871.1:745374-758634 GCA_015680685.1 Gnetum montanum | reverse complement strand
AGAGGGGAAGGTAGTATGAATAATATAAGGTCCTTCCCACAAGGCTTGAAACTTTGTACATTGGGTTACATGCATGGGGTTCCAGTAAAGGACCTTATCTCTAGGTTGGTACCTAAACCTTCGGATCCTTAAGTCATGACGTTGTTTACTGTGTGCCTTGTGCAACTCATTTAACGATAGTGCAACCAATCTATTCTCGTCTAACACATTCAAAGTTGCTAACCATTGTTTTTGTGCTAGGTCGAGATCCACATGAAGTTCACAAGCCATGGATAGTGTATGGAGCTCATTCTATATGGAGAGTTTTGGAAGTTTCCCATACACTAGCTCATAGGGAGAATATCCTGTAGGGAGCTTCCAAGTGGAACAATATGCCCAAAGAGCATTGTTCAGTTTCGTGCTTCAGTCTTGCCTAAATTTGCTAATTGTTCATGTTAATATTCTTGTAATCTCCCTATTAATAACCTTGGCTTGACCATTAGCTTGGGGTGGTAAGGTTTGGTCAGTTTATGCTCAACCCCTAAGCATTGCATCAATTTCCGAAAGGTTGCACCTATAAAATGTGTTCCATTATCAGAAATGAGCACACGTGGCACCCCAAACCTATTAACAATTTGTTGTTGTACAAATCATGTAGCTGTAGATGATGTGCAATCTGTTACAGTGACTGCTTCAGCCCATTTGGTTCATTAATCAACAACAACAATTATATACGCTTTTCCGTTGGACATTGGTGTAATCGGTCCCATAAAATCTATTCCCCAGATATAGAAGGGTTCTAAATGCTGAATCCATTGTTGCGAACCCTCCATTCTAGTAATCATTCCCCCATCACATTGGCAGTGCTCACAGGATTAGGCGAAATGATGGGCATCCCAAAATAATGTTGGCCAATAATATCCTACAAGCAGAACCTTAGTAGTCGTTCATCTCCTAGCATAATGACCCCCATAGGGGCCCTCATGAGCATCCTGGAGAACTTTTAATTAATCTTGATTGGGCACACACCATCAAACCAAGCCATTAGGGTAGAATTTATAAAGTTATCCCTTAATTTCCATGAAGTACTTGGTTTTGTGAAGAAACTATTGTTTCTTCCTAAAGTCCAACTCCTGTGGTATTTGTTGAGAAGTGAGATAGGTAAGAATGCTACTATACTAATTTATTTCTATGGGTTGATTATTTACTACACCAACAAAGAGGGTTTCATCAGGAAAATGGTCAGATATAGCATATTCATCCTCTTTGCGGTCTACTATGGTTAAGTCGAACTTCTGAAGAATCACTTGCCAACGTATAATATGTGGGCTAACCATTGGCTTGTTCATAAGGAACCTAATTGCACTATGATATGTATGGATGTATACTTTGTAACCCAATACATAGTGCCTAAATTTATCGAGTGCAAACACTACAATCATTAATTCCTTTTCTATAGTCGTGTAGTTAAGTTGTGCACCGGTGATACTCTTACTGGCACAATGGATGCAATAAGGTCATTTTTTGTTCATCTAATTGTGTCAATACAGCTCCTAAGGTGTAGTTAGATGCATCAGTCATGATATGGAACGGCCTATACTAGTCAAAAGCTTGTAGAATGGGAGTTTCCACAAGCCTCTGTTTGAGGGTTTGGAATGCTCGTTCACATTCCCTGGTCCATTCAACGGGTGCATCTTTTTTTGTTAATTCTAGCAACGGTTTGGAAACTTTGGAGAAGTTTGCGATAAACCTCCTATAGTAGCTAGTGTATCCAAGGAATGACCTAATGTCTTTAATGGTCTCTGGTTATCGGGTAATTCCCTGGATGACTTTAATTTTTTTTTGGATCCACCTCAATTCCTGATTGTAAAATTTTTTACCCTAGTATGATGCCCTCTTAAACCATTAAATGAATCTTTTGCCAGTTGAGCATAAGGTTGGTTTCAACACATCGTTTTAATACTTGCTCTAACTGGTCGAGGGCTTGATCAAAACTCATCCCATAAGTGGAGAATTCGTCCATGAAGACTTCTACTCCATTACCTATTTTTTGTTGAAAGATGCTTAGAACTAATCGTTGGAACATGGCAGGTGCATTGCATAAGCCAAAAGGCATTTTTTTGTATGCAAATGTTCCCCAAGGACTGGTGAACATTGTCTTGGCTTGGTCTTCTGGCGCAATTCATATTTGGTTGTACCCACTATATCCATCCAGAAAACTGTAATAGCGATGCCCTGCTATAGTGTCTAAGACTTGGTCAACAAATGGCAATGGGAAGTGGTCTGTGAATATTGCCATATTTAGTAGCCTAAAATCTATACATACCCTACATTTACCTCCTTTTTTCGGTACGATGACAAGAGGACTATCCCATTTGCTATCAGCGATAGGGTAAATGAACCCAGCCTTGAGAAGTTGTTCTAGCTCCTCTTTCACTATTTGGTTTAGCTTTGGTTTCAATCACCTCTGGGGTTGTTTGTGAGGTTTCATAGAGGGGTCTATGTAAATCCTATGCTGGCATATCCTAAGATCTATTCTGGTTAGTTCAGGGTATGACCATGCAAAGGTTGTTGACCACTTGTTTATTACCTTTAGCAAACTTTCTTTTTGCTTGGGTGCGAGCTTTACGTTGATGATCACTGATTTTCCATTTTTAAGGGTCATGTATTCCAAACTGGTGGGTAATGGTTTTAAATCGAGGGGCTCTTGTTTAAACTCCTCAGGAATCTCCAACTTTTCCCAATTGATGTTTTCGGAGTTAAGGGTTGGAAGTTGGCAACGGACTTTCTCTAGTGCATCTGTGCTTTCAATGTAAGCACTAGTTATTCCCTTAGCTAGTTCCATGCAAGTTGTCAAGTTGCTCTCTTTATCATCCATAAGACGCTAGGTGTTTTCTTGTTGTGTGGATGTCACGTATAGGCACTTTTGGATGTCAACATCCTATGCACACTGATTGCATGCAGGCAATGTTAAACTTCACATCACCCATGATTTCTACATGCAATGACACCCCATGTCACTATATGCGATGCATGGAACTCTTTTCCTCTCAATTTTTCCAAAAGTATTTGTCTTGGATATTTCTATGGAAAGGTTGCGGATTCCTAGGCGTGCATCAATTTTATTCAACCATGCCCTTCCCATTATAATTGGAAAATCACCTTTGTCATTGTTTATCTGGATTACTAGGAAATCGGCTGGATATGACCATCCACTGATAGTAATAACAATGTCCTCAACCTATCCCAAAGGAATAGTGATGGATTGGTCAACTAGCTCTAGGCGAACATTTCTCTTCTTGAGTGAAGGTAGGTTCCAGGTTTTATACAGTTCTTGTGAGATTAAGTTGACCCTGGAACCCAAGTCAAGGAGAGCCTTATGGGGTTCATTCCCAGCGACTTGGAGATAAACTAGTGGGACTCCTAGATCTGATAATTTCTTTGGAAGGTGGCCAACCTTGATCCAGTCAGTTACTGTATGTGTTAACATAACTATATGCATTGGACACGATTTCTTTGTCGAAGGGTTTCCTAAAACCTTATTTGATATGGGGGTGTTAGGATTNCACAATAGTACCCTTACTGGTAGCCTAATCCTTATGGTTATTATGGGCAGTNCCCATAGAGTCACCTGGGGAAATCGACTACTGCCCATAATAACCATAAGGATTAGGCTACCAGTAAGGGTACTATTGTGTTGGCGGTGGCATTCCCCTAGACTGTGGGTGATGCCACTGCTAATGTTGTCCGATGGGCTATGGTGGAGTCCCACTTGGATAATACATTAGTGGTTGGTGGAATGGCCTTGGGTTACCTTGTGGATAAGGCAACCTTTGGGGTGTTTGTCATTGGTTGAGTCTTGGATTAAGCGCATACACCCCAGACTCCTGTAGATGTGAGATAATGGGAAAACATCCCTTAGGATGGTCATAATGGCAGATCTCACATCCACAATCATCATCTGTGTCAAAGTCCATAGCCACATCGAAGTTAGTGATTTTCCCCTTACCCTTGTTATGTGCAGGGCTTAAATCTCTCCACTTTTTCTTACCTTTGTCACTACTTTGTTCAACCTTAGACTCTTCTACAATTTTTAAGATAGTTTCAATTTTAGAGTATAAGGAACTCCATACGTCATCTACCTTAGCCGCTATTTTGATTGTGAGTTTTTGAAGCGGCAAGGTCTTTCTATTCACCAACTCTTCGAGTGGTGACTCATCCTCTTCATCACAAAACTTCACTCCCTTCTTTCGAAGGGAGGGATTATGGTTGTACTCTTCTACACTTTCCCTTTTGCATAGCTCACCTTCTTCTTTTGCTACTTGTTTCAACAAGCTACATACTTCATGGGCTCTAAGTTGTGAGATTCTCCCTTGGGCGTAAGTTCCAAGGGTTCTTCTAGTTTCATGCCTTAGCCCATCCACGATGTGGTGAAGTTGATCCTACTGAGCATACCCATGGCCTGGGCAATGATGTAACAATGTGTAGTAGTGGGCCATAGTAGCATCCAAGGGTTCATGTGTACCTTGCTTCTAGCCTTGGATCTGGTTATGCACATTGGACACTCTGGAGTACATTTGATACTTTTCGTTGAAGAGTTCTAGCATCGTACTCCACCTCCTGATGGTTTTTAGTTCTAAGGACCGGTACCAGCTCTCTGCTTCCTTGGTGAGTGTCCTTGGGAACAACTTAACTTTTTGCCACTCATTTATAGATTCTGCAAGGCACAGGCATCATGGAATGCCCATAAATGATTTTGCAGATCAACATTGTATCCCCCTTCAAATCGTGGGATTTTGTTCATGTCTAATCATTTGATCTGACTATCTTTTAAATGCCTTGTGGTAATCCTAACTACCTCCGTTATGTCAAGCATGCTTCAGGTTGCAAGTAGGGGTTCGTCATGATCGTCTCTTTCATGATGCCTATGATGTCTGCGATGATGTCTGCATTGTTCCCTACTCTTCCTACATCCTTGCCCTTGTCCTCTCTCTCGACTTTCCTATTGAGGTCTTTCATCTTTCTTACTTTTATCCTCACCTTTATGTTCATGGTGGTTGTGCCCAGATGTGGAAGGAGAGGATGAGTGATGTGAAGAAGGGGAAGAAGAAGGGGAACCAACGCCATAATGATGTTTCTTGCCTTCTCTTTAGCTACTACAGCCCCGATCGTGGTGACAATCTAAGTGCCCATCCTTAGCATAAGTGGTTGTTCCCTCTATGAACAGTTGGTGTTCACGAGCATCAGAACCAGGGATATGTATCGTTGATCGTAGGTTCTAATACCCAACCTCCTCATCTCCTATTTCGCTAAGGACGTGCGGGGTCTTACCCTTCAACAGTGTATGTTGGCTCTCCTGCCTTAATTCTCTCATACGTTGGGCATCTGTGGGATAATAATCCCTCATGTCAAAGTCCTCCGCAACGTATTCAGCATATAGCTCGATCATGCCTATCTGTGTCAAGGCATGGAAAAGCATGTAAGAAATTGATCGATCTGGGGGTAACACAATGTTACCTTGCAAATATCTCCATTGCAATTGTTCTTCCTAATGGAGAATAAAAGTAAAATTAGGAATATACTCATCGGGATGAGTATATGTCATCTTATATTGTTTAGGACTTGTCTGATTTTGGTTATGTGTTTTATCTTGCCGATTGTCTCGTGTGTGGTCCTTAGGTGGTAAGTTGCTCTTATGAGAAGAAGGAATTGTTATTGGTATGCTAATTTACCATTATATAAATTTTTATCTTGATTAACCTGAAGGTTCATTAAGGCTCACAATGATGTGAGTGATATCTCTTATGTTCTATTCGGCGCACAAACAGTTAGTCCCTGGTAATGGTGCCAATGATGAGTGGCGAGGTACTCCTACACTCAACCATACAAAACAAGCGTAGCACGTGCGATCCGGTCGAACTCCACAAACTAAATGCCTAAATGACCAATGGAACACTTGGGGTTAATCATTGATTTTTTTTCCCAGACTTACTTGTTTTTGTCACGGTGTATGGTTAAGTAAGCCCTAGGTATATGATTTTTATGGTCTTTTATAGTTTTTCTCCTATGCTATCAAGGTGAAGGGTTGAGGAAGCTAACTAACTCTAACTAAGGAATAAGTCTAAATTAACTAGCATCAGCATCCATTCCCACTTACTGTACACACCCTAAACTATGCAACTGTGGCTACCAAATGCTAATCGTTACTGGGATCACCACACGTAACGCACGTGCTCGAAGTGGACGTACTGAGGCACCTAATTAGCCTAAATGTGATGAGCAGTTGATTCCTTGAATAGATGTACACATCCATAGATGCTCGTAATCAAGTTGTACTCATCGTACGTTCTAGGAGACAAGGGTGAGAGAGACTAATCGTGATGAGCAGCTGATTCCTTGATTAGCCGTACACATTTTTCAATGCTTGTAATCAATTCGTACTCATGTTGCGCTAATGCAGGTAATAAATAATAGGTAAGAAATAACATGTAATAAACCTATTCCATGCACTGCAAGGTTTATCCACAAAGCTCGTCTTTATTTTTGTACACAAATTTCATTCAGGTACAAAGCTGCTCCAATAAAGATCCGTTCACTTGGGGACTCCTACTGCGGGCACATGGAAAATATTCTATCTCTGGAGTGATCAAACTACTAGAGTCTCCCTACTTTAAGCCTAGGATGGAAAATGAGGGGAGTTCCACCTCTTATTTATAGATTTTGTGATAGACCGCGATATCGTGTACGCGATATCACAAGGGACAACACAATATCGTGTACAAGATATCGCATGGGATGTGATATCGTGATGACTGCGATATCGCGTACACGATATCGTGGTGCATGCAATATCGCGTCTCATCATCTAGGATGTCTCATCTGGTCATAAGATGTTTCAAGTTCTAGTGGAACGTCTTTCTTGAGATGTCGCATGCATAATTGAAACATCTTAGCTAGTACGTCTCACTTTCTAGTGAAATGTCTTACCTGCCAGGGCTAAATACAAAAAAAAATTCTTTATGTCTGAAATCTTTGGATGCCTCCAAATAATTTCCATAGATCTTAAAACCTTCTAAACTCATCAAAATAAGTCCAACATGCCCTAAACCCTGCCAAAACATCTAGGAATAATCATCAACAAAATCAACATAAGAATACACACATTAAGAGGACACACTCATCTACATCTTCTTCAAGCCTAAAACCTATAAAACATTCAAGTAGGGTAGAACAAGGGGATCAAAAGAGATGTTCCTACACTAGCTCTTCCCCTCTTCAAAAAGTGAACTTAGGTAAACAAGGGAGTAAGGATTGATATGATTTCCCACTCATGAAATTTGATCTCATAGATTCATACAAGATCATCTATGAACCAATCCTTCCAATGGATCAAGCACTTATTGCTATTGACTCCTTGAGTATTAGAAGCTTTCCTCTGCTTGGGTACAATTACCTTCCTCTCCATTAAAATCATGAACTGATTATAGCCTCCTTCAAGCCATTGATGCTATCCTATCTGGTGTAGTCATCAATTGGTCCATGATAGTGCATAAGATCTAAAATATTAAACATAAAATACATACTAACATCGTTTGGTAAATCAATCTCAAAAGCATTTTCATTAACTTTAGCCTTGATTTTGAAAGGTCCCATCTTCTTGTCTTTCAATTTTAAGAAGTTAATACCTCTCAACTACTTCTTCTTCAAGTTCATCCAAACCAAGTCACCAATAGCAAAATTAGGCTTCCTCTTATCCTCATTTCTCTTGAAGACTCTCTCTTTAGCCTTCTTCTTAAGATTTGATTTTACTTGTGCATGTAGATCCCTCAGCTTTTGCACAAAATCAACACTAAGTTGAGCTTCATCATGAAATCTCTTCAAAGTGTCCACCATCTTTGTACAAAATCCATTCACTTGAAATGGAGTTTTACCAATAGTAATATGAAAAGCATTATTATGAGAAAAATCATCATGACAAAACAAGTTTTTCCACCTATTTGCCTATCCATCACATAGACATCTCAATATGTTTAGCAAGTATTTATTTACCACCTCTATTTAGCCATCAAATTGTGGGTGATGTAAACTAGAAAAATTTAATTTTATTCCTAAAATATTCCAAAGGAATCTCCAAAAAAAACTTGTGAACTTGGAGTTTCTGTTATTAAAAATATTCAAAGAAATACCATTCAACTTCACAACATGCTGGAAAAATAAATTTAACACATGAGAAGCATCACTCACCTTCTTGCATGGAATAAAATATGCCATCTTAGAGAACCTATCCACAATAACAAAAAATGCATCATCTTCACTTTTGGCCCTTGAAATAAAACTCACAAAGTCCTTTGACATACTTTCCCATGAACCTTTGGGAATTGGCAAAGGCATATAGTATCCATCCATACCTTTATCTAATAGTATCCAACTCACAATACTTTCCCATGAAATACAACTCACAAAGTCCATTGACATACTTCTGATAAGTCTAGTACTCCTTCACAAATTTTGAAATTTTGGTGTCATACCTAGCTAAAAATACTACCTATTCTAATACAAAATTGAACTCCTGCAATTATGCAACCCACTCCATGTGCTTTGCATGCAACATCTTTTGTGACTTTCGAAATTGAAGTTCTTTATGGTCCATCATAAAAGTGAATTCCTTTACCAATAAGTAATATCTCCAATGCTTTATTACTTAAAGAATAGCGTAAAAATCCTTCTCATATACATTATATTTTTTCCTTAACTCATTAAACTTCTCAAAATAGAAAGTAACAAGTCTACCTTCTTGTAAAAGTACCCTACAAATGGCAAGTTGACTTGCATCTACCCCCACCTAGAAAAGTTTCTAAAAATCTAGAATTGCAAGCACTAGTTCATTGCTAGTCTTTACTTTCAACAAGTCATAGCTCCTTTAGGTTTCATTATTTGATCTAAATTTATTATTTTTCTTCAACAAAGCAAACATAGGTCATGAAATACCACTAAAGTTTTTAATGAATCATCTACAAGAACTTGCTAAATCAAAGAATGATTTGACCTCTGGAACATTCTTAGGAGTTGGCCAATCCCTAATGGCCTTCACCTTGGTAACTTCTATTTTAATCTAATTTTTAGGAACCACATGCCCCAAATATGTGATCTTCCTCTTGAATAAATGACTTTTCTTCACATTGATCACTAGTTATATCTCCTTCAACCTAAGACATACCATTCTTAATTGATCCAAGTGTTCTTTTTCACTATATCTATGCATCAAAATATTGTTAAAAAGATAATACAACACTTACCAATCAAGTTCTTCAATACATCATGCATCAACCTAATGAATGTAGTAGATGCATTCATGAGCCCAAATGGCATCGCCAACCACTCAAATAATCCAGATAATGTTTTACAAGCTATCTTCCACTCATCACTAGGCCTAATTTTGATTTGATAAATACCCACTCTTCAAATTAATTTTGCTAAAACTTTTAGCATTGTTAATGACATCAAGAATATCATCCATCCTTAGAATAGGGAACATGTACCTCAGTATTATCTAGTTCATTTCCCTAGAATCAATGCACATCCTCCATTAATCACTATCCTTCTTTGGCACTAACACTGCTAGAACTACACATGGTGAAAGGGATTCCCTCACGAAGCCATTTTCAAGTAACCCTCTAATTTGGTTCCATATAGTAATCTCTCTTATTTGGAATGGTAGTAATAGGGATGAAGTCAATTTGATGTTGTATATTTCTCATTGGTGGTACTCCATCTAATTCCTCCTTAAGCACCTTGGTAAATTTTTCCTTCAAGCCTAGCACATATGTAGAAAGTTCAACTTGCACATCATCATGGTTAATAGCAATTGTCATCATAACAATAAAATCAAATCAGGTTTCATCATGTTCCTTAATATATTCCCTTTCTTCTAGAATGATTAAGAAATAATTAAGTGGGCTTTGCTACCTCGCTTGTTCAGCTATCATAGGAATCAAAACTCCAAGGTTTACCAAAAGTTACATTAGCAAAATCTATTAGAAGCACAACACACTTCATAATATCATGAAAAATTTCAATTTTAAAATTCAAAATACATTGTTCCCTCAGCTCTTATCAAAAATCTCTAAATAACCAATGCATCTTATAAGGTCTAGGGTGATGATTAGTTACCAAATCCAATTTAGCAATTTTCCTAGAAGAAACAACATTTTCTTAGGCTACATCATTAATCAAAATATGATTCCATTTCCTAGTAAGAAAATAACTACCCTCAATCTGAAACAACACTTTCCTATTAGGATGATCTCCTTTATTGACATTCTCCATGAATGCATAGAATTTAGTTCATAAACATCCTAAACTTTTGGAGTATTAGGATGATCTTTGTAAAGAGATTGGCTTGATGTCTCCTCCACCTCCATGGTTTGCACATATTTTCTCTTTGCTACCTTGTGAAGTAGGCATTCCCATTGCTTATGTCCCCATTCTCCACATTTGAAACACTAAATTTTCCATAAGCTACTATCTTGACCTTTCCATTCCTTGCCTTGGTCCTTCTTGGCTTTGCCCTTCTCATCATTTATTTTAGTCTTCTTTTCTTAGCTATCCTAAACTTAAATCCCTTATCAAATCTCGATCCCTTATCCTTCTCCTTAGAACTTTGTTTACTCTTGTATATGAATCCTCCTAATTTCTTCTCATCCTTGAGTGCCAAATCATAAGCCTCATCAATATTTTGTGACTCATAAAAGGATAAATCTTTCTAGTACACCATTTTGAGACCTCCTAAAAGGATTGATACTTATCCATACTCTTCCTAGTTTACCTTAGCTTGATGGAATAGATAACAAAATTCAATGTAGAATCCTTTGACATTCTTACCATCTTACCTTGGGAATTTCAACTTCATAATAGTTTCTAATATATGAAAAGACTATATAAATTTTCTCTTCAACCTATATTTCCTCATATTCCAATCTCTAACAGGTTGACCATTTTTTCTTTCATAACCTTGGGACTTCTTTTCCCATAAATCAGATATCATACCTTCTAATCTAGATTTAGCAATATGTACCCTCAAGTTTTGTGGTAGCTCTTCTAACTAAAAATGCTTCTTAAATATCTTCAACCAACTTGCAAAAGCATTGGTACCATCTACACTAGTGAAAGTCTTCAACTCCATGTATGGAAGTCTTGCAACATTTCTAAATGCTCTAGCAAGCCTTTCCTCATCTTCCTTATGAATATTACTTGAAGAAGTATTAAACACTTCTAAAGATCTTGGAGTTCTCATATGAGAAATAGGATTCCCTCCCATTAAAGTCCTTAGCTAATGGTTTCCTATACTTCCATAGCTGGATTATCCTTCCTCTTCATCTACTCCATCTCCACCTGGCTATGAAACTTCTTCATCTAAACATATATCCTCTTCACCTCCATGGCTCTAAATATGGTTAAGACCAACATTTCAATCTACCTTTGCACTAATTTCATCCAATCATGTGACCATTATGTAGAAGATAGACTTCATGCTCTCCATGTCTCTACTTAAAGCTTGGACCTATTTCTTCTCAAGTGTTTTTTGAAATTGACAAATTCCTCAACCAAAAATTCAAATAATAATAGATCCTAGGCTCCGATACCAATAACACTATAGTAGGTTCACTCCAATAATAAGTCATATTTCCAATACTAAATCAAGATAATATTTCAAGATAGACTTCTTGCTAGAAAATAAGAAAACCAACTATCTTTAATTAGTTTATTAGAAGATTACAACAAGGTTCAAAAAAATCATAAGCATTTAAACCTATTACACTCAAATGATATTGCAAAACATGAAGTCCTAGAACCATACAATGGTTGTTCTCAATGAAAGATATAACTAATAGAAACCTCTCCTATAACTTGAGACTAAGATCTCAAGTCAAAAGTGAGATACAAGAGAATACAATACATAGACCAACACACCATAAGCTAATCTTGGAGTGCAATCACCAATTACACTTGCCCAATGTCCTTATCCACTCTCTCTTGCTTATATTTCTCTACTCTCAAGAGTGTTTTCTCTTACTCCTCTCCAACCATTTTGAATACATCAATATTTAAGTGAAAACTAGAAGATAAGAATCCTAGAAACCTTTCCTCAACTCATCTTAAGGTTTTCCAAATATTTTCCATGTCTTATCACCTTCTCCCCAACTGTGTTCATCTTTTTTCATTATGTTTCAGCTATTTACCAAATTAGAATGGACATTTTCATAAGTTTCTCCATTCATTTGGGTTATCTCTAACTTTGCTAAGACATCTCCTACAAAAACCTAGCTCTCGGTTAAGACATTTGCTGATTTTTTGGGATGTCTCATCTGGTTCTAAGATGTCTTACATTTTGGTGGGACATTCAACCTAAGATATCATATGCATAGGTTAAATGTCTTGGCTAGGATGTCTCGCTTTTGGGTGGAACATCTCACCTACCAAGGCTAAGCATAAAAATACTTGTTTTGATGTTTGAAACCTTTGAATGCTTCCAAAAAATTCCTCATAGATCCTAGAACCCCCTAAACTCATCAAAATGAGCCCAAAACACCTCGAAAACATGCCAAAACATCTAGGAATCATCATTAATAAAATCAACATAAAAAGACACACATTAATAGGACACACTCGTCCATGTCTTCTTCAAGTCTGACGCCTATAAAATAATCATGTAGGTAGAATAAGGGATCAAAAGAGATGTTCCTACACCAATACATCTTAAATAATGTAATTACAATATATGAATGAGTACAATGGGCTTATAAGAGTAATTAGGACATTGTTTTTAATAAGTTAGATTATACTAAAATTTATGAAATAATTGCATGAGATTTTATTATTATATATCTTTGTAAATTAGGATTTATTGATTACTAAAATTCATCTTATTTATACCCTGAGTACAAATGCTAGTGCTCAACTTGTTACGAATTCTTAATTGAGTCTCTCATCTTTTCTTTATTAATCAGTTCATCAAAGTTTTCCTCTAGCTTTTTATCTCTTCATTATTGCATCATATAGCTAACATAATACTTTAGAAGAATTATAAAGAAATATAACAATGCCTTCAAGTGTGACTAAAATTATTAAACTCTTACATAATAAGAGAATGAGCTAGTAAGATCATATCTTGCATAATTGATGAGACGCGATTTACACTAGGTCGCGATATCGCGTCTTCTCCTGCGATATCGCGTACGCGATATCGCGTCCCGCCGCCATTTCTATAAATAAGAGGCAGCA